>JABWTJ010000520.1:658132-730097 GCA_016801875.1 Solanum sitiens | reverse complement strand
GGCTAGTCGACATACAAAAAATAGCATTGAATATATATTAAATATGTATAATCCCAAAGCACTACAAAATGTAAAAAATAAGTCATTTCACTAGGGAGAAGGAAGATTTTTTCCATCGTAAATCAGTGAGAAAATTGCGTAATAAAACATAAATTTTTCATTTATTTCTCAATAATCAAAAAAATGTATATTAAAAATAGATTCTCATTAAAGTAGTGGAAAGCTTCCTAGTTCTTTTATATGAAGATATTGATTATTATTTTATTATTTCTAACCAATTCAATTAAAATATTTATAAAAATAATCATTGAACATATTTTAATGAGAAGATAGTGAATCTATTTATAGTGTCCTCTTATAAATAAACATTAAATGCTAAGCAAGAAAGTTAAAGCTTTGTACAAATATTGTAGCATTGGTTGGAATACACTACAAGAGAAATGTTATAAATTAGGTTGTCAAAAATGAGCCTAGCTGTTATTAATCCGTCCGGTCCTTTCATAATTTTAAGTGTAGGTTTGGCTTAAAATAATTTGAATTGTGTTTAATCTTAACTCATTCAAGTTTTAACTCATTTTAAGAGAAACTTCAATCAAACCCAATTTAATCTTTAATTTAATCTGTTTTAAGATTCTTTATTTGTATTGATCTAATGTATGTTCCTCTATTAAAGGTATGTTTTACTATCTATTTTATATTTTTTAGAATTTATTTATCCATTTGGATTTAAATTTTTTTTTTGAGCTGAAACTCAAATTGTAGATATAAAACTTAATTAACAATATATTAAAATTATTGAGATTAAGCAAGTCAAATTGGGCGAATCAAAACAACCCATTTTTAAGCTAATTTGAGCCAAAAGTAAAGTTGAGCAAGTCAGGACCCAACCTAATTTCTATATCAACCCATTAAGTATCTTCAGTTTCAATTCAATCCACCCATTTGACACCCCTACTATCAACTATCATATTTTCGTTAAATAACCAAAATATTTAAGTCTTTCCTCCTACTCTCACACAGAGCCACCACAATAAAAGAGACATCCAGTGACAATATATTTTCCTTTTAGTTGTATAATAATTATTATCGTAAAAATCTTTAATAGTAATTGAGTCAACATCGTTACATTGAGTGACTAAAGCCTTTAAAAATATTTATATAAACAGTAACGGAGTCAAAAAATTTATTGAGGATGTCCAAGAATAATGGTGGATGGCTATCAAATAAAAGAAAAAAAATATTGTGCTATTTGGATATGAATCGAAACTCCTTCATTCAAATGGACACTCATTAGCATTGCGCGAAAGATTTAATTTTTGTCAAGGGTGTTCAATTTTAAATACATATCCTTTAAATATATAATTTGACACATGTATACACCGTAATTTTTCAACGAAGAGTGTTCAATGTATATAAAGTGATCATTATCAATACTCATATTTATTATTGTTGTTAAATAAACAATATGTATTATTAATACTAAATAATTATCAAAAGAATCATTTTTTTTTGTTACAGTAGAAATGGCAAAAAAAGAAGTAATGATTTTCAACGAGTGCAAAAAGATAAAGAACTTAAGTTGCCAAAAAAACTTATGCCAAAAATTATTATTGCTTTATAACAACATTTCTTCATCATAACAATGACCATACCAAAATTTACCAACTTGGGATTATTGCTAATCCCAAAGCACTACAAAATGTTAAAACATAATTAATGTTGGTGGTGTGCAATAATTCTGCTTGAAAGGTTTATATTTGACTATTTTTTTGACTTACATTAACTTTGTTAAGTCTCTTTCCATCTACTTTTCCCTTTTAATATATATAACTCTAGGTAGTCTTCTAATAACTTTTTTTTTCTTTTTAGAAAAACTAAATAAATTGATGGGTTACATGAAGATCACTTTTTCATACATAAAGTCAATCTTTGACCATATTATAGAAAGCTTTCCTTTTCAATTTTTGCCGGCATACACCTACTTATGCACCAAACACTTGGTGTACATACTATCAATACTCAACATGGATTAAAGCCACCATAGGAAGGAAGGGTGGTCTGGTGTATATTCTTTATTGAAAAATTATATAATACACGAAAGATAGATATTAGCTTTATAATATGAATATACATTTAATTTTATATATTTTTAATATAATTAAGTTAAATTTCTCGCTCGATCATGAATACTCGATAGGATAATTTGAAGCCTTTATATATAACTTAGGAGAGCTCATAGCCTTTGTGCTTCTAGAAGCTCACTAGTGATGATTAATGAGGATTATTATCGAATCCAGGGAATGAAGGCTATAATATATAGTTGGAGGTCTTATTTCTAAGACATCCAAAATCTCATTCAAAAAATTAAATCCTTACGTATACATACTTCCATGTGGTGGAATTTCTCTTTTGGTTAATTATATTGAGACCTAGGTATATAGTTTACGATAGTTGATAAATGAGCGGATTAGATTAAATTTGGATGCATAATATTAATACATTTTTATTTACGGTCCGAATTCACACTATTAAAAAATCATTATAATAATAATAAAAAAAGATATTTAACTATGGAAACATCTTTTTTGCCAGAGAGTTTGGATATTTTATCTATGAATCTTTTTAATTATTTCTACCCTTTTAACTTTAATACCTTTTAACTAAAAAATGGAGAAAAAAAAGATCAGTGTACATTAAAATAAAAAACTATTATAGTTTTTTTAATAATCTGACCAAATTTTCTGGTCATTTAGAATTTCCTTTTAGTTATAATATATTTTCTCATTTAGCAATAATATTTAATGAAAATTGAGTTAATGTCATTATATTTAGAGTCGATAAACTCTTTAGTGATATTTATTTAGAATGTTGACCAAAAATACACATATTTATCATGATGCTAAATATAATATAGCGGTATTATTGTTGGAAATCCTTTATTAGTACTAGTGTGTGGGTTTAATTTATATGTATGGATAGTTTAAATATCTTATGGGTGCATGCTTTTATACCATTGGAGCAAATATATATAAAGGAGATTCCGGTTTCACTGTTTTGGCTAGTAATTATAGTAATATAAAATAAAATACAATAATATATGATATAAAATTGAAAAGAAAAGAAATCATGAACTTTTTGCAAGTAGACAAGTCTATAGTTAGTTATGGTCTAAAAATAACTTTTTTTTAGGTTGTTAACTTTTCTCTATTTGCTTTTTCTTCTTCTTTAAAAGTTGTTAGTAGAAAGGAGGAAGGGGGTTAAGTGCCTAAATGGGGATAGGGTATTGGATTAGGGTATCCTATGACCCATAGTTTAACAATTTCTTTTATGATATAATTTTAAGCGAATTCAAGATGAAACTTTATGAATTCAACATTTAAGGTTCTTACTATTGAATTTATTTAATTTTCATTATTATAATTTTTTGAATTTCACGTTGAAAGTACTGAGTCCAGATGAACTGAATATAAGCATTATGGCATCCGCCTCTAGGTATAATCATCTCATGTCCGATATTCACCACACGAGTGATTCAGATCATTCACGTTGCATAGGATCGACCATAGAAAGGAAATTTTCTCTATTAGGGTCTCCTCTGCTCTCGTGGCTCAAATTAAAAGTCTAATCAACTATTAAGGATGAATGGATCTTATTTATTTCACGATTACTCTTAGTCATATAGTTAGAGAATAATAATGTTTGTTCCATAAAATGACAACATTTTCATTATTTGAGACATATTTAGGTTTGCGTGAAGATGACTTTTGCTTGTTTACCATATATCATGATAACGCGGTTTACTTAAGTCAATTATGGTATCATAAATCAACTTTTTTCCAACATATATCCCAAAGGTAAAAATTAGAAAGTAGTATTAGTAGAAAAAAGATTCTAAAAGATAATGAGTGTCTGGATTTTTAACTAAATTAAATTATGCATTTTGTTTTATGCAAATGAATTTCATCACTAAAAAAATTACTATGAGATTTGAAGATTAATTAGATGAATAAATATGCCAAGGGAGTGATAGTGAATATTGAAACTTAGATGAACAAATTAAACTATTGTATGTCTTGAATTTAAATTTAAAATTATTGTTTTTGTAGATTTGAGAAATACTTAATAATTTATACGCATAATATAAAAATGATCCTTAACTTGCCGTCAGCTGATAACTACATCGTAGCCACCCTTATGTCAGGGTGTATAATTGGATATCCTTCGTCGGAAAATTATACTATATATACAAGTAAAATAATAAATAAAGTGACTAAATAACTTATTTTGCACACCCTCGGCACAACAATGTCATGTAGAACAAGTGTGTCTACTTGTTCAATTTTATACAAATTTAAGTGTCTACTTGTGCACACTGAAAATTATAGGATATAATTATATGCTAAAATCAAGTTAAGAATCATGTTTATGCATTATGCCTAATTTATATAAAGTGATCATAGTTGAAGATCTTTATATTATTCTTTTAGTTCATATAATAGAAAATCGTTTATATTTCTTTTATATATATATATATATATATATATATATATATATATATATATATATATATATATATATATATATATATATATATATATATATATATATATATATATACATATTTTGTAATAAGTGTATGCTAATTAATTTATAACTTCTCATTCTAAAATAATATATTTACATTATTGCATGTTAATATATTATAGATACTAGAAATAATTTTATTTTTTAAAGCTCAAACTCAAAATATTAATATTTTAAAATTATATTATTGCATGTTAAAATATTATATGATATTATAGATAATTTTATTTTTTAAGCTCGAACTCGAAATATTAATGTAAGATACATGTAGAACATTATGATTCCCTTTGGTATAAGACATCATTTAATGGAAGTGAGAAAACGTGGACCTATAATTGTGTTTTCCCTACCGCACAAGAAAAATAATTTTGCCTTTATGGACCGCCTTTATAAATCATACTAGTAAGTATTATAGTATATGGATCAATTTCTTGCATAACCTAAGCAACTTATTATATTTTTTATCCATTTTTAATTGTTATGATTTTCTTTATTAAAATTAAATGATAAAAATTTTAATTAATATTTTATGATATATTTTTTCATTATATTGATATGTAACAAAAATATAATTTATAATACTTTATTCGTATAGTTTTTAATATCTAATTTTTCGTTTAAATTATTGAATTACGTAATCTAATTTATTTAACTTTAAAAAATAGTCAAATTAATTTTTGAAACATGACAATTAAAAGTGAACTGAAGGAGTACTGAATTCTTCGAGTACACTAACATGGATTATGGACTGTGGTGCAGGAACTGCTTCATCCTTAATTAGAGGTTTTGAACTCTTGGAATTTGAGTTCTGAATATGGAGAAAATCTTATTGAAAGCATCATTTCCCGAACAAATTTTATTGTGCCCCATTTAATTTAATCAAGCCTCAATACAAGCTCTGAACACTAAATGAAAATTAAAAAAAAAAATGCTTCTTGTCCAAACATACTTATACTAATAATATATAAAAGGATGAATATATTTATAGCCTGTTAAATTTTATTTTGCATAGATTTTATATTAGAGTATATATTTGAATACGTGATAAAATATTTTTTTAAAAGCATTCTTAACTTAATTACACTTTTAAAAAGTTTATGTGCATAACTCCAAATATCTATTACATAAATAAGTATTTAATCATATAGATTATGTCATCACATTTAGTTATATACATCGACTTCAATCACAATTTATTTGAAATTTATCAACTTCATCGAAATGTATGTATATAATAATCACATACTAACTAGTAATGTCCCAAGAGACTAATTGGAATCAAATTCTTGACTCTTCATGTTGCGGTCCTAATTCATATTATTTATTTGTCGATTTTTGTCTTCGTTGAAATCTTAATAAGAAGTTTAAACGATAGTAACGTATGGAGAAATTTTAGAAAATGATATCAATATTTATAAAAGAAAAAATAAAAATTTAATTATCATTATATATATAATTAAGTAAGTTATATTCTTTGACTCATTAATTTAAACTAATTTTAAAAATTAAAAGAGGCTTTAAGTTCAACTTCTACTTTAACTATAATTTTAAGCGTATGATATATTTTGCAAAAAATATGCTTTGCCTCAACCTTAAAACTACCAAATCAGCCCCCTAACTAACAAGCTAACAAATAACTTTTGGTAAATAGTGTCATTTCGTTTCATATATCACTTTATGTAATATACTAAGAAAGAGTATCACTTTACACCACTCTTAGCTCAAACATGGACCCTCTTAAATTAGGTTTTGGTCTCAAACGCACACTTCAAAAGCTAGCAAAAGTTAATTTAAAGGAAGGAAGATTGTCGAAGTCTTATAAAGAGTTCACTCATTTCATTAATCATTAATGTGAGATTTTGTCATTTGTTAACACCTCATCCCGATCACCTCATGTCAATGCTTTGCTTAGCATCTGGTGTGTGGACATTTTTTATTTGGAGGCCCCAACACAACATTGGTTGAGATGGATCATGCTCTGATACCCTCTTAAATTAGGTTTTGGCCCTAACTCACATCCCAAAAGCTAGCTCAAAAGAAGGAAGATTGTTCAATTGTCTTATATGTGAGACTTTTGTGATTCTTTAACACCCCACCCGCATGCCAATGCTTAGTATCTGGTACGTAGCCATTTTTTTTATTTTGAAGGCTCCAACACAACATTGGATGAGATGAACCCTGCTCTGATATCCTGTTAAATTAGATCTTAGACCTAAATCATACTCAAAAATTAGCTCAAAAAAATGAAAATTGCTCAAACGATATAAAGAATAATCACATCAATATAAAATTTTTGTCATTCTTTAATAGACCCGCCTTATTTAATATTTTTGGCCCCAACTTTGAACTTTCAAGTATATGAAATTGAGTAGACCAGCAACTATAAGGGAACATGTATTTTCCAGACAAAGCCAAAAAAAGAGGGGTCAAGATTTCAACACAAGTGTATGGCACGTGCTACCTACAAATTCCTACTTAAATACTTACAAGCACAAAGGAGCATGTGCAACGAAACACGGCCTTCATGCCAAGTGTCCTAAGGGTGGTGCACGCAAGCCGCATGCCAATGACTATCCGTTCGAT
Organism: Solanum sitiens; assembly: GCA_016801875.1. Classification (NCBI taxonomy): domain Eukaryota; kingdom Viridiplantae; phylum Streptophyta; class Magnoliopsida; order Solanales; family Solanaceae; genus Solanum; species Solanum sitiens. The sequence goes on along the minus strand of JABWTJ010000520.1, from coordinate 722,930 downwards.
TCCGATATTCATATTAGAGTCTGATTAAATTTTAAAAAGTTTAACATCGGAGTAAAACATTCTCTATTAAAAGATATATATCTAGAGGAATTCAAACCAAAGACCTCAATTAAGATTAAAGAAGTACTTATCAGTAACTATCCGTCCATATTTATTTGTCATGTTCTATTTTTCGAAAATTAATTTGACTAATTTTTAAAGTTTAATTAGATTACATTAATTTGATATTTCAAATAAAAAATTTAGATATTCAAAAATTATACGAAAAATATTACTAATTACATTTTTTATAAATCAATATAATGAAAAATATATTATAATATAGTAGTCAAAATTATTATAATTTAAAAAGAAAAACTATAACATTTAAGGGCGAATTCAGTACTTACCTAATGGCTAATGGTAGTAAAACAATTACTAATTAATATGATACAAATGAATAAAATTATTTATTTAAATCAAAATCCTTAGACATTGAAATGTTACCTACAAATTCTTTCATTTATTTGGTACACAACTAGGTAGGAGTAAATAATAGAACTTGTCATTTCCTAGTTAATGCCTTACTTCCTTCAAGGCTAAAAGCCATGAATATGACATGCCATTTAACATCCTTCTTTTTTCCTCGAAAGTAAGATAATGAGAATAATTAGTTTTCTTTTTATCGTGGGCTTGTTTGGTCATAGATTTTTCAAATAATAATTGAAAAAAAAATGGCAAATTGTATTTGTTCATATAATTTATTATTATTTGACAAATATTTTTGGCAGATATTCCAAATTCCTAAATACTAGTTTAAATTTCATTAGTTGGGATTTTTTTTTAAAATTGAAATTTTACGCCAAACTTTTATCTTTTCCAAAAACACCCTCTATAGTAGTTGTTTACGTTGTATTACGTAATTTTTCACATTAACATCAAAATAGTGATGAAAATTGAAATTCAGTGAATATTAAATGATGATATGGTTGTTGATAAAAATGATGAACAATCGGCTCTCGATAACAAAGTCATGTGCTTTGTCTGCTTCCCGATGTATGAAATTATGCTTGTTGCACTCACTCCAAACTACCACATTGCTAGTGTCATGGACACTATTTGTTATTGTTGCTACGAAATCCAATTGATTTGTAATACAAACTTTTGGTTAGTTCTGATAGTTTTTAAAATTTATAGGTATAAATCATATTTTTCTAAAAAAGTGAAATATATTTCTCAAATATTATGGTCAAACAAATGGTGAAATTTCACCCAAATTTTTGCTCAAATAATATTTGCTAAGAATATTTGAAAATCTATGACCAAACGCTAGCATAAGTCTTTCGGCCAACTAGCTTATCAGATCGAAATATATTATATATATAGTTATAAAAATATTCATTATATATAATTTGTACATATTATAAATTATAAATTAAATGATAAAATGATTCAGAATTATAATTATCTCTTTAATCTCTCACAAAAGGCAAATGTGATGATTGTCTCACATAATATTTTTTTTTCTCCAACCACTTTAAATAATTACTACACATTTACACAAAAATTATCTTAGAATAGACAGATCCTATAAAAAATAAATATATTTAAGAGACAATTATCTATGTTAACTTTCTCTATAAACTTTTCTTAAGAAGTTTACTTGGGGTAGTTGTATAAAGTTTTCCACAACTTTTAAGTGAAGAAAGTAATTTAGTGCAATTTTTTTTCTAAAAAGTTTTAAAACATTTCCACACTAAATACTTTATATGTGAGAACACTACTTTATTTTTTCCAAAAAAATAAAATAAAAAAAGTTGTCTAAACAATAGCTAAATGTGGGAACCGTTGAATTTCTAAATTACTTTATGAAACAAGTATCAATAGAAAAAATGTATATCTGAATTTGTCGAATTAAATAATTAATTGGAGTTTAAAATAAAAAATAATCAATATTTATTTTAATTTTAAAAACCTAATTAATTTTTTTTCAAACTTCAAAAAATGAACATATTTTGATAGTGTGATGCTTTATTTTTCTCTGTCTCTATGTAGTCAACAAGTAGCAAGCAAAATCGTTTTGTTTTTCTTATTAACACGTGATATTTTCGTATCTGTTTTGAAGTTTTGATTAATTTAAATTTGACACTTTTAACAAAAATAAAATCTTATACATTTACTTTTAAAAAGTTATGAAAGTACTCTTTCATTTTAAAATAATTGTCACATTTTATTTCTCTAGACTATATTTAAAGTTAAATTTAATGAAATTAATTCAATATTTAAATTTAATATTAAAATATTAAAAAAATATACAAAATATACTAGGAATTATAATTTTTTCAATTCAACATGATGATAAATTATAAATAAAATATTAATTAAAATTCATATACCATTTAACTCAAAAAAATTATAATAAATATTTTAAAACATAAAAGTGGGATCTACTTTTTTTCTGACCTTCTGAAAGGAACTTTTAAACCACTGAAAATCATTGCTCAAACCTTATAATAAGACCACTAAAATAATAGTTTGGTTTAGCCTTTTATTTTCTTGAAATAATATTATATATATTGTTTACAATAAATAAATTATGTAATGTTAAATTTAAGTTTTTTTTTTATATTCAGCCAAAAAATACCGATACTCAAGCTGTACTTTATACCCACCACCAATATATCGCAGGATTCATCATGACAATATAATACTTGATCAAATTATAGGATTGTATTTATTTAGTATGTAGACTAAATCATTTTGAAATTATAATTAACTTAATGAGGATAATAGTTTTTTACTTAATTTACTTTATTTGAGAGATGGATAGAGTAATTTAAATTAGAATGAAATAAAGTGGATATTTCATAACTAAGTCTGGAAAGAAAATTAATGGCTTATAATTCTAACCCAAAATAATTTAGAACATGTTTGAATTTTTATCTTATTTATTTTTAAGTTAAAAAAAATTAAAGATATTTTTATAGTATTTGATTTTTAAATAAATCATAAATTTAAGTTTCTTATACTTTTATCATATAAATCATAAACTATGAACTCATTTAAACATTTACAATTATTTATTTACTCCCTTCGTTTTAAAAAGATTGACCTAGTTTGACTTGAAACGGAGTTTAAGAAAAGAAAGAAGACTTTTTAATCTTGTGGTTCTAAATTAAAGTTATGTCAAATGTACCAAAATATCCTTTAATCTTGTGGTTTTAAACATGTCACGTGGAAAGTTAAAGTTGGAGTGTTGCCAAAAAAAAATTATTTTTTTTTAAATAAACTAAAAAGAAAATAGGAATATTTTTTTTAAAATGGAGAGAGTATATTTTATGTGACGGTGTTTTCTTTTCTTTTCTCTTTTTTTCTTTGGATAGGGGCCTACATAATCAGTAATTCAGGGGTCAACCTTAATAAATTGAGAAAGAATAATTTTCTTTATTTTAATTTTTACTCTTAAGATTTTCAAATATCACTAATAAATAGTCAATAAATATACTATGCTTGCGTGCGTATATGCAATTTTTATAATCCACAAATAATATATATTTGCATGAGAGATGAGCTAATTAATTATCCTTCTTTTTTAATATATAAACTTAAGAAAAAAATTAATTTAATGTTCAATATTCAGATTAAAGTTTAATTAATTTAATTTTATATTGTGTAGGGTCTTATTTGAAGAAAATTTTTATCAAACTTTTCATACTGAAAATTAAAATTCAAAAATTCTAATTAAGAAAAAACAAACTCATCAACTGCATCACATAAAACTTAAAACTTAAATCATATTAAAGAATAAAGTATGCTGGCTTTTTGTTTGGGGAATACCTCACCCACGTTATTGGTCTTTGTTACAACCTTTTAAAAAAGAAAAAAAATTGCAAGAGAAACTAATAATTTGGTTTTATCAATTGGAGAATTTGTTTTTTTTTTAGATTAAAAATATCAAGTAGGAATTAATCCTTATGCTTTTGGGTAGAAAATTTAATTTTAAACCAAATGTATTATCTATTTATTTTTTGAAGCAGGATTCGACAGATTATATTATATAAAAAAAATATATATAATATTTGGTTTGATAGAAAAATTATGAATTCACGTGCACAATAAATTAGGTTATAAATTGCCCTTACAAAAACACTCTTTATGTTTTGAGTTAAGAGTTTGATCAAATACTTCAACAATTTTAAAAAAAGATTTATTTTTTTAAAAAGAATAACTTCTCATTTAGTTTGTTTGTTGTCTTACTTCCCTTGGAATGTTTTTATTTTTTAAAATTTTAACAACTCCTTGACTTTGATTTTCAATATGTTTATTAAAGATCACAATGTCAAAAAATATTTTGATACACACATATTTCTTTAGTTTAAGATTATAAGATTTAAAAATTTGTAGTATTTTTTCAAACTCCGTATCAATTTAAAATCAAACAAATAAATTGAAATAGAAAAAGTAACAAGTCTATCATAATTTAAGTTCATGATAGTTATTATTCGTTTTTGGTTTGACGTACATGAATTTGTATCACATCAAGTTCAAAAATGCAAACATAATGCAAATATTGCTTTCGATTTGAATTATATAAGTTCGAAATTATTATAAATAATCATTTCATGTTAAATGTATTATTTATTTATTTATTTTAAATTTTAAATTTGATTCTAATTAGAGGTATATCCACCTTATGTCCTAATTTGATATATACACGTTTACATTGCAAATTATAACTCATCCCAATTTTGATTCAATAACATTTTGTAGTAATTGATTTAATATATAGACATTAAAGTCACTTGCCAGTGAAAAATCAGAGTTGAATAATTTTTTTGTGAACATTAAGTCAATAATTGGTAAATAATTACTAGAATTAGCTTCCTCCAATTTAGAATGTAAATTTATCTGAGTACAATAATGATGACATTATTCTAACAACTAGTAATGCAATACTTTGATCCTTTATGATGATTATCTCTCATTTGATATTTAGTTAGAGAACATGAATTCGTGTGATTTATAGATTACGAGTTCAGTATTAGTGGATCGTGAAATTTCATGGAAAATTTTAAATTTTCTAAATTATTGAATCTATCTTTATACCTTTCAGGGATTTATATAAAATTATATTTGAATTCGGTGAACACCCTCGCCTCCTTCTAAACTTCGTTCCTAATCACTAATACTTGTTTTAGAATCAATAAGTTATATCACATTTCTTAAAATATAAGATTGTATTGAGTCAAAAAGTGAAGCTCTTCTAGAGGGACTTACAAATTTGTGGTGATATCAAATAATAATAATTATTATTAATTAATACTAATGCTCACAGCTTAAAACGTGTGACAGTTGTATTAGTATATATATGGATAAACTTTTGTTGAAATTTATGTTTCTTTTGGACTCCAATAAATTTTTTTTTTCTTCTATTAAGTATACATGGCCTTTTAAATAAGTCTCTATACTCTTAAGATTTCCATTTAACAAATTTAACATATTTTAAAAGTTAAAGCAGAATATGTTTACATCAAATTAATGAAATTTAGTATTTGGTTAAGATGTAAACTGAGGTATAATTACATATTTTCTCAACTTACAATTTGTTTCGCCTATTTGATTCGATACGGAATTTAAAAAAATCTTGTAATTTTAAATTAAAATTGTGTTAAATATATTAAAATGACTTTTAATTTTATGATCTTAAACGTATCGTGTGAAAAGTTAAAATTAAATAGTTAATAAAAAAAATGAACATTCTTTTTTAATAAACTAAAAAAAAATAGTTCAAATAAATAAAAACATATAAAGTATTAATTAATTTAAGAGATGAAGTGTACATATGATTATCATTGATTTGGTGAATCCTTCGTTACATCTAAAGTTAATTGTATCAAAGTCAAACTTCAACATGACACTGTAAAAAAATTCTATATTTTTCATTGAAAATTTTCAAGAAAAACTTTTACACGCTATTTTCATAGATATATTTTATTAAATCAATGGGAAAAAAGAAATAATATTGTATACAGAAAAAATTAAAAAAAAATCACTAGTTAAGTTATAATCTATTTTTGATCACATATTTTTTAGTAAATTGATTTGGTGAAAAATAAATTAAAAAATCATGTTCTATGCATAATATCTTTTACTTATTCACTATGGATAACCTTTAATTGTTTATATTAGTATGAATAGTTTGATATAAAACATTTTTGTTTGGCTAATTTTGTAGCATAACAATGACTATGATAGGATGTAGAGGCTCAAACAAAAAAGAAAAGAATTCGAAACTTTAGACAAGTATTCCTATCTTATATACTAATGTATTTTATATTTTCAAATAATTATATATCAATTTACTATTTAATAAATTTATATCATATCTCAATTCAAAAACATTCTTTAAAATAGTCGAAAATAGAGCTCTATATATCGTACCCTTCTAAAGATCCATCCAAGTCAAATCGCACATTCACGATCAAGATGACTATGAACAAATTGATATTGAATAATCTTTTACTTCTACTTGTGTTGTTTTAGTTCGACTTCTACTAAATATAATATAGTTAGATGTATCTATGACTTTATTTTTTTCTATGTATTATATATATAAATATATTATAGAATATTTTGCGTGTAAGTAGTTATCATTATACATTGAACAAGCTGTTACATATATTGACATCAGATACATTGAATCGATTACATATATTTCAATCAAATTCACTGAACAGGTTATAGATTACACGTATCTGAATCAACATTGATTATATATTAATCAAATACATTATATTTAAATCTCATAGTTACAGTGTGTTTAAAATTTATTTTAGATATACATGTAACAACTAACATGATATATACTTTCTATTGAACATAACAACACACTTAATTAATTAATAATCGAAAAAGAATTATAAGAACGAGACGAATTGAAAGCTAACTTATGTACCCAATTTAGAAAAAAAATTATATTTTTTTCAATTGTTTATTTTTTTGGATCAGGTATACGTCATATACTCTGAAGTCGGTAGGGCTACATATTGATCAATTTAGTTCGACTTTAAAGTTTATCGATTCAATTTATTAGTTATCGATTTGTAGACATGCTAAATCGTTATAGAATTGTTAAGATATTTATCGATTATTGATTTATCGGTTGTTGATCGTTATCAGTTTAATGATTCATGATTTGACGCACAAAAAATCATTGAATTCTTTTTTTTTTAAATATTAAAAATCATTAAAAATAACTTAGAAACAAGGAGATAAATCAAATGAAGCAGAGATTGTATCTTGCTTTAAAGGAAACATTGTCAAAATGTAGAATAACATAGAGTTGAGACAACCTGAAATAAAAATATCATGAAACTTAACTCTAAGAGCCTGTTTGGCATTGCGGGAGGCCAGAAGTACTAATTTTGAAAAAAATGTAGAAAACATAAGTGTTTGTCAAATCAGTAAAAATACTTTAAATGGAAACAGAAATAGTTTTTCTACGGTTAGAAAGAAGCTATAAATTTTTGTATAGACAAAAAATTATGTTTCTCAAGACTAATATATCCTTTTCATATATACATATTTATCAATATATTCCTTATTAATTAATTAATATATTTCGTTTAGTTAAATTTCATTTGAGATTTTTTTTTTATTTTTATATAATAAATTTATAATTTATTTTACTTTTATATATTATAATTATTTTACATATTATTTTGCATAACTAGAAAAAAGGTAACGGCGATATTTTCCAAGATTAGATAAAAGAAAAGAAAATCAATAAAGATTTCAGCCTCCGAAGAAGGTACAATATTTATTGAAATTTTAAACATCTACATCTTAATTTAATAAAATAAAATTTTAATTACTTTTTTATAATAGATATTTAAAATAATTTTTATCTATAAAATAATTTTAATATTTAAACTAAATTAATAGTTGTCTCTTTTTTGTAATTTGACTCTCCAAATAACTGTTTAAAAAGATCAATCAAACACAATTTGCCTATAAAAGATATTTTTCAAATGCATTATCCAAACACAAATAATTATTATTTTTTACAAAAATTAGTTTTCTGAAAAGTCACTTAAAAAAAGTGCTTCTAAAATTAAGGTATTTTTAGCAGCAATGTCAAACAAGCTCTAAGTCAATGACATTATATATCAAATGGTATACATATAATTATTTAATATACTATCGGATTATCAGTTAACCCGTTAAGAAAAAATTTTAAACTGTCAAGAACCTATAACCCGGTTATAAGAAAAATCGCAATCGTTAAACCAAGAATTCATAACCAATAAATCAATTAAAAAAAATTCAATTCGAGTTATCGATTTCGATTCGATTTTGCACAACACTAAAGTCGCTAGACGCGTAATTTACTACTCATTTATCGAAATTCACATTATTTAGATACACAAGATTTATTATATCCTTATAATGCACTTTCCTTTTGATGAATTTTATACCGTCTAAAATCAAATTAAACGAGTACTTAATATGGAATGAAAATCAATATAAAATAATGATAATAATTTTGTAGCAAAATATGATAAACTTATAGCTTCCAATTTCTATAGCCAAAAAATTTGAGAAGCTAAAAGGGATGGCAGCAACTATATAAATTCCTTTATTCTATTATAATTAATTAACATATATTTTACTTTATTAACTCAGACAATTTTATTTTAACTTTTCTCCTTGAATCTCTAACAATTTCATTCAAAATATAAAGTTTATTTACGCACACCTAGCTAATATTTTTATATCAAATCGCACTATTTTGTCATGTCTAAATGATGAATTAAATATTTTATTTAATCATGATTAAGTGAATTTTCTTTTTATATATGTAAACATGTTTTACATTCTTCTATGTTGTTTGAACACTTAAAGTAATGTGCTTATTTTTGTTTATGTGAGATATTAAGCTCAAGTTGTGACACTAAAGTAATTAAACTTCAACATAACTATATGTAGGAGAAAAGTCGAGTAAGATTGAGGGGTATATTTAATTTTTTTAAAATATAAAATTACACTTCTTTTATATATCTATAAAATAAATGTTGAATTTTTACTTTTTGTGTATTTACATTTTCATATTTTAAACTCTTTTAATTAAATTTGAGTGTTCGACTAATATATAGGCAATCTTACTATTAATTAGAGTCAAATTTCAGCAAGATAAGTGGTACATATAATGAATATATCAGTATATCACATACGTGTTTATAGCAATGACAAATGCAAAAAATAAATAAAATTGTTTCCATAAATAGAGAGGTTATATAAAACATTCTTTTAATACAAGACAATTCTTGTTAAACTAATTATAGCATAATATAAGTAACAAAAATTGAGAAGTTAAAGTTCAAAGGAAAAGGCTTAATTTACGCCATGATTACACCCAATACATTCATTTGCCTTGTATATAGTAGAAAGAATATAATGTAAAGGGCTCATTGTTTGATAAGTAGGATTAGATGAAATATTTCAAGATTAAGTCTGCGACTAAAATTATATTATATGTAGTTGAAGGTATGAATTAGCTTAGTATAAATGTATATCTTCAACCACATAGAATATAAATTTAATTATTAATTTTAGTTCTTGACATTTCATCTTATTCCATCTAATTTAATATATTAGTATTTTATTTAACTTTTTATGTGAGATAAATTTATTTTAAAATTATAATTTCAAGACTATAATTCAATCAAAATAACTTTGTCCTCTAATCAAACGACCCTAGTAGAATAAAGGTATTAAGGTAGCATGCAATATCACTCTATATAACAAACTTAATTCGCTATAAACCTTTTTTTATATATAATTATATTCACCTTTTTATAACAGTTTTATTTATAACAACAAGTATCTTCTTATAAAACCTTTTTCTTTTGGGATAATAAACAACCATTTTTACAAAAATAAATTCTTTAATATTAGCAATAAAAGGTTATAATTTTTGACCAAATACCTTAAAAATTTAATATATCATGAATTATTATTATGTGAACATACATTTTTCATCATTAAAATATTTAATTTCCTTGATAATCTAATGGCGACGTGCTAACATTTATTTAGTATAAGGTGTTAGCCATCGTTCTTCAAATTTTAATAAGTGAAATATGCACATATTACTAGGCATATATAAAGAGTTTTTATATTATTAACCAATTGAAAATTTGTATTATAAATTATGATATTTCCCTTCATTTTTCACCAAATCAGTTCATTGGAAAAGTATATATGGGAAATAGATTCTCACTGAAATAGTGGAAAATCTCCTTTTTTTTTCACATGAAAATAACTATTTTTCTTTTTTCCATCCATTCAATCAAAATATATGTAAAAATATAGCCACGGAACATTTTTCACCGCAGAAAAAATGTTTTTAGGATTTTTTTCTTTTAATAGCATTAACATGTGATAGTAGATTAGGTATTAAACTTTTATTAGATTACTACAATAAAACTTCACCATGGAATTTTCATTTATTAGACGGTGCTTGTTAGTTCAGTTTTCTTCTTCAATAGTGAACACGACTTATCATATATATTTTTTATATTATATATATATTTTTGGGATAAGCTGTAGCCACCATATAATAGAGACATCTCCAAATAAATAAAAAAAATAAAAATGGTTCTTTCAAAATTGAGAACAAAATAAATTTCAAAGTAGATTGAGTAAAGTTTTGGTTAATATTTTTTATAATTATTTCCAACTGGATATTTAAATTTAATGTAACAATAAAATGGTAAACAAACAAAACCGTGTAAAAGTACAGCTTGCTTTTATATTCACACACATATATATAAATATATTATAAACATAGAAATAAAGGAGAAATTATTTTTCAAACTCAATGGAATATTTAAGGAAAATCTAACTGGATTTTAGTCATTGACAATATCATTTATTGTAGTACTACTATTTATGAAAGAGAGATTATTATTGGTACGGATTCATTCTGTGTGCACTTCAAAAATAATAACAATATTTAAAATTAGGGATAATGCACAAGTATCACTTAATCTATATTCGAAATTTTAGAGACACACTTATAATATACTAAAGTCATATTACCTCATGAACTTATTTTATTAATAATTTTCTAGCCCTTTTCGGCCTACGTGGCACTATCTTGTGGGTCCAACGCTGGTTGACTTTTTTCCCCAAGCTAATGCCACGCACGCCGAAAAGGGGTAAAAAATTACTTATAAAATAAGTTTAGGGAGGTAATAGGACCTTAGTATAGTATAAGTGTGTCTCTGAAATTTCGGACATAGGTTGAGGGGGTACTTGTGCATTTTTCCTTTAAATTATATGTATTGACGTTGAATCTTTTAACATTATCGGACTGTTAATCTCATCTAAATAGTCTGATTAATTATAATGACAAAAAATTTCATTTAAAAAATTCAAAATTTTAAAAGATGTATATTTTTAAAAAAAAATAATTTTAAGCTTATGTACAAAGTAAATATTCGGTGAACGGAGTTCGAATGAACCATCTTCGCCTCCTTAGCTCCACTCATGCGTTTGACGCTCCTTATCTTTTTAATTGATCTAACTGTAAAAAATTTAATAAGTAGTGAATCAAGATTTTCAACAAGAGAATTTTAAAATTTAAAAAAATAAATATATGAAGAAGTTGGTAAATTTAATATTTATTATATATACACAAAAAATAATTTTAACTTTGTATATATAATATATTTTTTTAATAGAAAAACTTTTGAATGAACCCTCTTCTACCCCTATCTTCACCCATGAGTTTGTTACTCGTTATTTTTTAAGTGATCTAATAGTATAAAATATTTATTTTATATTTAATTTATCAGTATATAAAATTTAATTTATATATTAATTTATTTGTCTGATTTTGATTTGACATAAAATTTAAAAAATATAAAAAAATTGAATCATGTGTTCTTACATTACAGATTTGTAGAATGTATCAAAATATTCTCTAATTTTCAAATAAAAGAGTTTTCAAAAGAAGGAGAGATAATTTCTTTTATCATTAAAAAAAAAATAAATTAAAACAGACAGTGAAATCTTTTAAATTTTATGTTTATGGAAGGTCTTTATTAAGATTCCATAAATAATTTTGCCTTTTCTATGGTGGGGATTGGTTGGTCTGAAATACTACACCTTCTTTTGTCCTTTTTGGTTCTTGTTTCCTTCTATAAAATATACATATTACAACTCACTCACCTCTTATATAAAAAAACTTCCCTCTCAATATCTTTTCAACATTATCTTCTCTTTTTTCCTCTACTTCTTTCAAGTTCATACACAAAAATATGGAAGAATTTGATTCTCTATGGAGTTACCAAGAGGTAAGTCATTTACTTTCTTTGTTTCTTCTATTGTCATTCATCGGCCTCTTATTAAAATTTAGCTTTATTAAAACCTTATTGGGTTATTAATGCATCATTTAAATTGGAATTTTGTTTGATTATATCTTAATCGCTCAGTATTGTTATTGGATAGCCTTTCCTCGGGTTTATAGAGTCGGGTTTGAGTCAACTCATCTTCGAAGTGTCCAATTTTTACTATGTTTTTGTATGTAAAATACTGATGATTTATTGAATTGGGCAATATTGAATTTTGTAAAAGTTAATGGATGTTGAATTTTCTTTTTCACAATAGATGATTTTATAATATTGGATTGAGACGAGCTTAAATAAAAATTTATGGACCATTTTGAGTTCATACAATTTGGATTGAGATGCAGTATTAATTGTTTTTACTGTAGGCTTAGTGGTTTACTACACACTTTTATTTTGGGTAAAACTTTTATTACTAGTGTCATAGGGGTAATTTTAGTGAATTAATCATTCTTCACAATTACTTCCTCTGTCTAAGTTTATGTGTTACTTGAAAGTCAAATAAATTTTAAAATATATTTATAAAATATTCCTTTTAGATATTTTAAATTGTTAATTAATGTGACATATATACTTTTTCCGTAGATTCCAAAAAATGTAAAAGTTTCAAAATTCTATGACTGAATTTACCTTTAATATTTAAAAATTTAAATCTCAAAATTCAAATACTATCACTACTTTTCTAATTTTATAATATTTGGAGTTGACTGATAAGCTTCATGACCTTCCAATTGGGGCCCCTCTTTATGACTTTGCTATAATACTCCCAACTTTTGAGTATAACTTATTTATATTCTAAAAATTATTTTTACCAACTTTTGAGTATAACTTATTTATATTCTAAAAATTATTTTTAAAAAGTACTAGTAGTTGCATTTGAAAATTCTATTAATTGCATTCATTATATTAATATTTCTTTCATGACTATGTGAAAATGAGTTACAAAAACTAATTTTTTTGTGACTTTTTTTTGTAGACTATGGATGAAATGAAACAAAAGCTTTTATACACAAGTCTTGAAGTTGAAAGACTCAATATGGAAGCAAGTGAAGAAAAGAGGAAGAACAATCAATTAATCCATCTCATTAAATTAGCTTATCAAGAAAGAGATGAAGCAAAAAATCACCTTCACAAATTACTCAACAAAATCAATCAATCTCAAATCATCAACATTGATAGTACTACTACTACTACAACAACAATTGAATCAAATAGTCTTAGTGAAACATACAACAATTCATCATCATTATCTCCTATTGAGTCATTTTTGGACGTTGTTTCATCTCCTGAACAATACAACACTATTCCTCTTATCGCGCAACAAGTAAATGATGATGATGATCAAAGTTCGTTGGTTATCGATAGACTTGTCAACGGAAAGACATTGCCTCAACAAGGCAAGTTTTTACAAGCTGTGCTTGAATCAGGTCCACTATTGCAAACATTACTTGTTGCTGGTCCGTTACCTAGATGGCGTAATCCGCCTCAATTTAAACCATTGCATATTCCTCCGGTTACGATTAATAATAATTATGGTCAATTTGGTTCATCATTCATCAACAATACTCAACCTTATTTTGACATGTCTTGTGCATCATCAACTTATTTAGGTCCAAATTGTAACAATTTTGTCCATATAGACAAGAGACAAAGGTTGCAGTGATACTATATTTTTGTATAAAACTCATTTTTTTTAGCTTTAACTTAATGATTACATCTCTGTTTTAATATTTTTTTTATTCACTATGTGATTTGTTTTCATATGATGTAAGTCTTGTTGGGAAGACTTACTGTTAGAAATAGGAAAACAGACCCATTGCATAAGTATTTACTTTGTCATGAAAAATCACCGAGATATTGTCCAATATATTCTAATGAAAGTTTTGTTTTACAAACATATGTGTTTGTTCAATTTAAGATCTCCAAATATTACAAACTAACTCAACGAGTACATGGTACACACTACATTTTATGGGAGGGCAATTTTATGTTGTTTGGTTACTAGAAAATATATTTTGAGTAGGAGCGGATTCAAAACACACAACCTCTACGACATTTCACAACATTTTCATCACTAGATCTAGACCATACCTTTAACTTGTGTGAAGAGGTGTCAATACTTATATATATTTTCTGAACTGATGTGTTTGTTCAATTTAAGACCTCCAAATATTACCAACTAAATAAACAAGTGCATTGTAAACACTAAATATTTGATGGGAGGTAGCATATAGTTAGGGATCACAATGGCGTGGTGCGGGGCCGGGGCGGTGTGAGTTGAGCTTAACTCGCAAATTTTTAATCGCCTCTCTGACATAACATTTTATTTCATTTTCAACCCGTTCCACCCCACCCAACATAGACCCGTTCTGCATGAACCGGCCCGGTCCTACATACTTTTTTTTTCAATATTTTCTTTTTCTAGTTAAGTTCTAGTCTAAAAATAAAAATTATTTTTCATTAAGTTATATTAATTTAATAAGATAGTGAATTTTATTTTTAGTGGTTAATTTGAAAACATGTACAAAATTGAATTACTTTTATTGGACCATTTTTATTTACTATCTTGAATATTTTAGTAGCTTTACAGAAATTATCTTAATCAATAATGTTCTATCACTCTTATAACATTAAAAATAAATAAATTAAACCCGTATAAAAGTGCATATACCCGCAACCTGCCCTGAATTAATTTTAACAAAACCCACTTCAACCCATCCTACATCCAGTGGTGAAGCCAGGATTTTCAATAAGGGGATCCAAAATTCGTAGAAATAGACACACGGAGTAACCGAAGGGGGTTCAACATCTACTATATATACACAAAATATTGTTTTAATTATGTATAATAGTATAAGTTTTCGTCGAAGAACCCGAATTCCCTTGTACCAAGGGGGCTCCGCCCCTGCCTACATCCCACGCGCCCTGCCCCATCTTGCATTAGTTTTTAAAAAACCCACTTCAATCCTCCCGCTCTGCACAACCTCACAACCTCAAACCCACCCCTCATAGCCTCAGCCCCCCCCCCCCCCACATCTGCTCATTGTCATCCCTACATATAGTTAATGTAGTATTCAACAAAGCAACTTAGTTTATGTTGTTCGGTTGTTAGAAAATATTTTTTGAATTGTGATTCTTGTATTTTAAACGGTGTGAATGAGAAGTAAAGTGTGTTTGTTCAAAAGACACCAAGAGAAAAAATAAAATTTGAATAACACATTCACATCGAGTGAGTTGTGATTTTTTTGATAATACACAATAACATGTGTTGATAATGTCCTTTGTTGGCTATATACATAAAAGAACTTTTCTCATTTTTTAGTTTTTTGATCCTCTATTGTTTTTCTTCTGGCACATTAATAATTCTCGTATGATTTACTATTGTCGAGTGAGCTTGAAATTCACCAAAAATTATGGTATAACTACGTTAATGAATAAATCATTAGGAAATGTTCATTACCTCAACTACTTTGATGAGAATAATTTCCTTAGATACACACTATAAATTTAATGAAAAGTTTGTATTAATAGTCAACGATCAATACCAAGAGCATATTCTTTTAACTTACTTTTAGTATTATATACTTCCAAGTATTTTTTAAATTAATCGAAATACTTTAAAAATTATTTTAACTTAAAATTATTTCAAAAATAGACCTATTCAAACAGACTAGAAAATGTTCACCAACAGTTTCAACTTCAAGTTTCACCGTGTCCTTACCGTTACAGTCACAGAGTGGGTCCCATTATCTGACGTGTCCACAGTAATTACCGAAATTTTTTTTTTTATCAAAAAGAGGAAAGCGGTCTTTTCCCTCAGTCTAAAACCTCATTCTCCACTTCCCTCCCGGAGTAAAATCACCGGCGATCTGCTGAACGGAACTCCGTCGACCTTCCGTAGACTTCTCATCCGTACTGATCTTCATGTTTGACTTTCTCCTTTATCCCTTTTTTACATTTATATAACGTAAAACGAAACACACACAGCTGCGCGTAGGTGTTTTGCGTGTTGTATTGTATATAGAGGTGGCGGCGGTGGGTAGATTGGATGGATATGGCGGAGTCACTATCGACGCCGTTGAAGGATAACAAGCTGTTCAAAGGAGTTTTTGCTGTGGGCGGAATCATGTCTACTCTCGTCATCTACGGAATATTACAGGCATATTTCTCATAATCATCACCTTCATTACATATTTTATGTGATTAGAAATAAGCGTGTTCAAACTTTGTATGTATTTCAATTGAAATGACTCTATTTGACTGAGCATGGAGTTTGAGATATTCATTTTGACTAATGTATTATTTCAGTGATAGCGAAAGAAAATAGCAAATTGATGGTTGCAAAGTCGAATTGATACAAAAAGTATTACATCAACTTTTGTAGTTTGAATTTTGTTTAATTTGAATGATTAGAACTAGTGATAGTTTGATTGAAAAGAAATGGTGCAATCACGTTTGGTATGTTTAAAATGGAAAGAATGTTAAATAAAGTGAAACTAATAGAGTATGTTCTACATTAGGAAAAGGTATAATTGCTTTAAGTATCATTGTATTGCTCGGTACTTATTTTGGTAGGAGAGGTAAATGTAATTGTACAATATTATTAAGGGCTTTAGGAAGAGAGTACTATGTATGACTGTAAGGGAAAAGGAATATTTGGGGGATATACTTGCAACTTTGGTAATTTATTCGTATGTAATTGACATAAAAAGGGGAAGAAATAAGCTTTAGCTATTAGTGTATGCTACGTAGAGCATTTTAAGACTTTTTTGTCTAATGCGTTGGAACATTGTTGAGTTGTTTATCCGACATCGGATATACAAAGAAATAGAAAGGGTTTTTAAAGGTCTTGGTCGACTCGACTCATTGCCGCTAGATTTTGGTTTAAATATTTAGATTCTTTACTAGGTCAAGTTGGCAACCTTTGGCACACCAATATTCATACTCGTACCTCTGCATGGAGTCGTGTGTGAACCTCAGATTTAGGTTACGCTTGCAGAAGGACATTGAGTTAAATATAAAAGGCTCTCATTGAATAAGCAAGTGCATCTAAAGGAGTTGAAAAAGGATTGGATAACCACTCTACTCATTGCCTTAAAGTTTTAGGTTGAATATGTTGATTCTTGTAACAAATTTGATAATCCGAAAAGCTTTTGATATTAAGTAAGCAACAGGAGGAAGCATCCCTCCTTTTTTATCAAAAAAAAAAAAAAAGTATGCAACAGGAGGAAATGGAGGAATAGCTTTGGGTATTTAAGCTTTTAGAGCATTGGGCAAGTTCTTGCCTAATATGCTTTAGTTTTGCTAATTCTAGAAGTTTAAGTGTTCCATTTCTTATTAGGAATCAATGAAAGGAACATTTTTTGTATTAAATTCTAGTGTAAAGCATTTTCAATTTATTTATATTAAAGGACTTGGTCCCTCATGATTTGGCAGTGGAAAGGTAGAGGTAGATCGAAGAAATATTGGGGGAGGTTATTAGACAGAACATGACGCAGTTGCAGCTTATCAACAACATGATCTTAGATAGATAGGTGTGGAGGACACGAATTAGGGTAGAAGGTTAGTAGGTAGAAGTGCGTCTACACTAGTAGGTACGAGTGCATTGTCTTGTTGTCTTACTACTAGTCGTAGTATTAATCTTGTTGTTTCTTCTTCTTCGATTTCTAGTAGTTTCATGTAGTTATAGTATTGTATTAATGTATTATTTTGTTGTAGTACAGAGTACTATTCTGCTACAATCTATTATTTTTGCTACTTTTTGTTGTCTCTTGTACTTCCATTACATCTTTTTCTAGACTGTTTTGTCTTTAAGCTGAGGGTCTTATCAGAAACAGCCGCTCTACGGTAGAGGTAGAGGTAAGATCTGTGTAGGCTGTACCCTCCTTAGACCCCACTTTGTGGAACTAAAGTGAGTATTGTTGTTGTTGACTTCTCCCATCATGATTATCAGATTATCTTTAGCGAAATTTCGGTCCTCCATGGGATTGAGACAGGCTTATTCTATGTTGGTGAAAGAACAAGATAGGGAGTCTTTCCAATTTGATATTGCAGTTTCCATATATAATCCTATCCTGAAATGGTTTTGTTGTATAGTTTCAAATTCTTTTAGTACTCAAGATTTGTGCTTTCAAGGGGCCCAAAGGATTTTACTGAGGAAGCCACATGGTGCGGGTGTCCGGCAGGACAAGTTCTGTTCTAAATAAACTCTTATAAGTGCATTATATAGTCAGAAGAGGCCTGCAGGAAAAGCTCTGTTCTAAAGAATCTCTTGATAAGCAAGTTAAAAGAGGCACAAAGACCTCATGTATGAGAATTATACATGCAAAAGAGCTATTGAGATATTTCTCTCTGCTAAAGTTGTGCCAATACAAGTCAGTATGATTGAGCTACGTCACTTCATTCATCTGCCTATACAGTATTTTGGAAGTATGGATCTCATGTAACACATCTGGCATACTCATTTGAGATATTACTTAAATAAAGCTGCTAAAGTTACCATCACTACATGTGTGATGTTTCAAGAAGAACTCAAAGATGGAGGGTTATTCTCTCTTCAAACCAATCCATAGATGACGAGTATGAAACTGTTTCAGTGGGATAACTGGGGGTTCCAGCTCTTCAACATTTCTCTTACAAGCATAGTGTAGGGCTTGTTATGAATGGGCAGTGGCTATGAGGTCTATGTTGTGTACAGTTAATTTATATGTGTGTAATGACTTTCCAAAACATAGTGAGTAGCTACAATTGTGTAATTCCAGTGTTCAACCATTCCCTAACAATGGAGTCCGTGACTTTGAAGGGCATTATTAAGTCAACAAACCGAGAACATAACTCATATATGAGCTAATTATAACTAACTAATCAGCTTGGATTATACCTAGCAAGACAGTTTTGCAGTTTACTCGCTAGTGTCATCACTCTTGGATGAGCCATTCTATTTGTGCCAGTTGAGTACGTTTGTCAGAGACCCAGGCAAAAATCTTTGTACCTTACCACAGAAACTTTGCTATCAGTATTGTCTGGCCCAGTTGCTCCAAGTAGACTTAACCATTTGACTTCTGACATTAAGAGCAAGAGAAGCCCTTTTGAGTAAGGGTTCTTGAATTAGAGCTAACTCACCTTCTTCTATTTCTACCAAAAAAGAAAAGCAAAAAAGAAAAAGAGTTGAAGGGGAGCACGTGGAGAATTAACCATTTGACTTCTGACATTAAGAGGAAGAGAAGCCCTTTTGAGTAAGGGCTCTTGAATTAGAGCTAACTCACCTTCTTCTATTTCTACCAAAAAAGAAAAGCAAAAAAGAAAAAGAATTGAAGGGGAGCACATGGAGGAGAGGAATAGAGCATAATACTATATTTAGCATGCTATAAAAAAAATTAGCATAAAGGAAAACTACAAAATTTTAGGTTCTTTCATTAATAACTAATAAGTAGTCTACATTCACTTATTCTCTTTAGCAGTTGTCATTTTTGCAAATTTGTTCCTATGCCCATTTCCAAAGTTCAAGTGCTTAGGCTATATGCACCCTAACAAACACTCAACCCGAGTATGTTGTCAGTTGTAATTTAGACATCATTTGAGTTTTACAGTGGGAGCCACATTGTGCAATATAGTCATCTAGATTCTACTTAGGCAGCTTACCAGTATTACACATAAAACAACTCTTCTCTCTGTGTTTATATGTCCATTTTCTGGTTTCAATTGATTCTCATGCAAAATCTGCTACATTTTCTTTCTTTTACTTCCAGAGTTTACATGTTAAATAGACTCGTAGTGACTTATACCCCTTTTGAGTAAGGACTGATGTGATCACGTAGGAAGCAACTGTTGACAATGATCTTGTAGCAAATAATTCCCTATATCCTCTTCTCCAGTTTCTTAAATTGAAGATGCAACTTAGTACAATGGGGAATCTTCTCCAGTTAACACAAGTAATTTGAGGTTTCGTCTGCACTTTGTTTCTTTAGCTGCATATTTCAGAGAAATGGCATCTATAAGTATAGCAGCATCTATGCGCTGTTCAACTGGTTACTTTGATCTCATGTTTAGTCCCATATTTATAAAGCAACACATTTTTGCGTTTAAGTTGGATATTGCATATTTTTATTTCCTTGACATGATGATGAAATTTGTTCTTGCAGGAAAAGATCATGAGAGTTCCTTATGGACCAAACAAAGACTATTTTATATACTCATTATTTCTCGTCTTCTGCAATCGGATTACCACGTCTGCAGTCTCTGCTGGAGTTTTACTGGTACAATTCCAGGCTATAAGCACAGATGACTTATTCATCTAATACTGCAAGTGTACCCTTCATGATTCCAATCTCTTTTGAGAGCAATGAAGTCTTCAGTATTTGACAAGTGATTCTTGGGAATTTTGTCTCACACTGTACTAAGCATTTGCCTCCAATTCTCTGATTTGCAGGCAAGTAAGAAGGCATTGGACCCAGTAGCTCCACTCCATAAGTATTGTCTTGTTTCTGTGTCTAACATCCTTACAACAACTTGTCAGTACGAGGCAAGTTTTATCTTCTTCCTTGTGGTTACATGAAAATGAAGTAAAAGACAAAGGATAATACATATAGTAAACATTAAACAAAGAAGATTGTGAAAAGCAAAAAAAAAAAAAAAACATATAAGATTTGGACAGATAAAACTTGGCAATTGTGAAGTAATATCTAACAAGTACTGATAGTTTTGATTCTTGCTCAGGCTCTCAAATATGTCAGCTTTCCTGTTCAAACCCTGGCAAAATGTGCCAAGATGATACCTGTAATGGTAAGTTACTTGCCATTTAGGTTGTGTTGTAATTGCTGGAAAATGTAGTTTATATAGTTCCTGGTAAGACTGGTTTGGAATTATGTAGTCAGCTTCAATTATATAATTTGTTCGAGTGTTGGCATTGCTGTTCAAAGGCTTGTAGCTATGACTTCTTGCCCGTGATACCATACCCATCTATTTGAAACAATGAAATGTGAACTTGCCCATTTGTATGAAAAATTAACTGGTGAAGCACTAAAACTAAAGATACAAGGTGTTTTCTAGGTATTCTTTTGGCTATTTTAGGACATAATTTCAATAAAAACCACCTCATTTGCTAAAGTTAAAAGTAACCTTTTTTCATATGTTATTCTGCCTCTTTGCATCTCGTAGTTATACATTGTCTCCCCTACAATGTTTTGTTTATACAAGTAACACTATTGTGTATGCTTCCCAATTTGATACTCATCTTACTTTTCCTTTTGTATTCATGCAGATCTGGGGCACTATCATAATGCAAAAGAAGTACAAAGGACAGGACTATTTCGTGGCATTCCTAGTCACACTTGGCTGTTCATTATTTATTCTATATCCGGTAATAACTAATGTCTTCTTCTAAACACCTTTATGTTTCTCTGAATTGCCACTAAGCCAAATTATTATAGAATTATTTTGCATGAATCCTTTATAAATCTTTTGCTTTGTATTAACCTTTTCTAGTAGCCATGATTTAGCAGAGGAGACGTTGTCTCAAAAGACTTGTAATCTCTGGGAATCTTGCAGATTTAGGGAAAAATAGAACACAATGGAAGTAAAAGATCCATATATGTGAGATACCATCTGGATTAAGACACAATCATGTTGGTAAGCTTACAGTAAGGTCCAATGTTTGCTGGAGTCATTTTAATCTTCTACATTTGTATGCCATTAGAAAATATAAAGAACTATTAGTGCTAGACAACCTAAATTATTGGATATTGGAAAATATGGTTTCAAATGAAGCGAAATGGATAGAGGGGATTTTATACCTAACCCCAACTATAGAGCTTGGGATTAAGGTATAGTTGTTGTACTGGATCTCCAAAAACTCGGAGATATGGAAACATACATGTCTAATGGACAGGTGTAATGGCCTAAATATGTTACGAGCTCTGAATGAGGGATTACTTGGTTGATATTCCTATACTCTTTTATTGGGAAGACATTAAATGGGCAGCTTCTACTGCACCTCCCGGCTCCCAAGAACTTTAATGCTGACCTGAAACACCAGAACAAATAGTTTACTGATTCCATATCTTTCGAATGAACGATTGCATGACATTATACTGTTTACCTTGTTGAGGGACTGTTTTGAAGCCGGTATTTTATCCTTCTATTCCATATTAAGTGAATTGTTGGCGTATGACACACCCTTTAACGAAAGTGCTCAAGGACATAAATTGAAGGTTACTTTCCACTATTACCCGTTTGATTATTTCCAAATTGGTCTCCAAGAAAGTAGTTAAGAACCTCATTACATGAAGGTTAAATATGGAAAGAAAGTCGCGACAATTTTCTTGAACTTTGAATTATTCACTTATTTTGAACTATGAAAGAAGTCCCAACAGTTCACTTAATATGGACTAGAGGGAGTACAATTTATTAGCCCGAAACAGAATTATATTATAGCGGCTGATCCTCCAAACTAGTATACGGACTTACTAACAAGATTGTTGTTTCTGGCACACGTGTTTGTGCTGGGTAGTGTTCAGAATATATTTTCCTGTGCAGTTATATCCTCGAGGCAGTATTTTTACAGTTTGTTTTTGGTTCTAGGCAGAAGGGGACACTAGCCCATACAGTAGAGAAAGGGAGAGCACCATATGGGGAGTTTCTCTTATGATGGGCTATCTTGGGTATGAATTTATATAGCCAACATTTTAAACCTTTGGTCATTGAATTATTGACTGTTAAGAGAACCAGCTGGATTCGATTAAACTGGAGACTTTCTTGAGAATGTGTGCCAGAGATCTAGAAAACTAGGTTCAAGTTTTCTCTCTCATATCTTGTATTTGAATGAGTTTTGTTTATCTTAAAGGTTCTTGTACAGTGTTATCTCTTTTTTCTTCCTTGATATACTGTCTTTCACCGTATTTGCTAAGATATCCAGAAAAAATTATCTGACTCCTAATGCTCTATGATTGGAGCATCCAAGTCAATCAAAGGTGGAAAAAGATCAGAATGTGCTTTATAGACCCTATGAACGATTAACACTTAATACATAGAAACTAGAAAGTCATCTTTTGTTGGATTTCTGGTGAGCAAATTATATGTTACTTGCCATATCAAATCCATCTCTTTTGCTTTTGCAACAAATTCTGACAATTTTATTTACCTGATGCTATTTCTCAATAAACTCTTTTAGTTGTTCAGTAACAGAGGAGTTATTTTGAGATAGGAGTCAAAAATAAAAGTATCAAAACTTCACTCCACAAGCAGATACAAAATTCTAACTTAAGAGGCAAATATACCATTATTCAGTTTTCTCTTTCATTAGTTTTTATTAAAAGGATAAATTTAGTTATCATTAGAATTGAATAGTAGTTTGTTAGCTTCTGAAACAAGGTTCTAATAAAGCATTTGATCTCACAGGTTTGATGGGTTTACGAGCACATTTCAGGATAAACTTTTTAAAGGCTATGACATGGAAATACACACTCAGATATTCTACACAACCGTCTGTTCTTGTCTTCTTAGTTTCACTGGTAAGATCTCAATTATTGCAGTTGCAAAACCAGTTTCTGCAACTAATGAGTAGTGTGTTTGAGTTGATATTAAGATTCAATATTACGCACATAAGGGTGTGGCCTAGTGGTCAATGAAATGGGTTAAGAACCATGAGATCTCGGGTTCAAATCCTAGCGGAGACAAAAACACTAGGTGATTTCTTCCCATCCTCTGTAATTAGTCGAAGTGCGTGCAACCCTAACCACCAGGGTTAAAAAAAAATTCAATCTTACATCTACAAAGATTACCGGACAAGCTGCTGAATACTTCTACAAATTTAACTATTTTGTTATTTTCCATGTCTTCTCACTAAATTCGTCAATCTCCAATAATTTCCATTGTTTGCTGGGAAGACGTAGAAATCACGGTAGATGGTTAGTTGCTGGTTGAGTGTTGCCTCGCTCTCTTGTTGGATAGGGCTTGGTGGTAGTTTGGAGCACCTTATCTGCTTCTTTCATACCAGTAGTATTAGTGTTATTCTCGTAATTTCTTGTTCTTCGATTTCTGTTGCTATATGTTGTTTATTGTACTTTGGTTATCATATTATTTAGCTATTGTTATTGTTTTTCTTTTAGAATGCTATGTAATTGTTCCTTAGTATTTACCCTGACTGCTTCACTTTCACACTTCCTCTTTCCCGAAACTGCTTTGAAATGCTTTATTTTTTTTTATTTGAGCCGAGGATCTATCGCAAAAAAAACCTCTCTTCCTCCACAAGATAGGGTAAGGTCTGCGTACAAACTACCCTCCCCAGGCCCCACTTGTGGAATTTCACTGGGTTTGTTGTTGTTGTTGTAGATATTTGCTGATAACATTTAAATTGATTCTATAAATTATCTGAAATGCAAATTCATGCAACAGCTGATGAGTATGAAGGCTTGGTTAGCTTCCAAGCTTAAGTGTGTTTGGCCTTGAATTACATTTAAGTTTAGATCCAAAATTTTGACTATTCATAGCACTATGTGCCTTCCAATTTTCCCCAATGTTCGTAATAATATCCATTCTGTGTACTGCATATTATTTGAGCTTTCTATTACATGATTGTGGATGGAACTCTATCCCAGACATCTGCATTCACAAGTGCAGAAATTTTTGACAGCTACTTAAGAACGTAAGGTTCAATGATATGCAGCAGCTCCTAGTGTATTGTCTTTTTGTTAGGCAGGATATTTGGTTGAATGACGTATTTTAAATGTTTATAGGTATCCCAAGTTTGTATTAAGAATGTTGATCTAGTTTATGTTCTAATGACTAGATATTTCCCATTTAGGTATGATCATGCAAGGCAATCTTCTCATGGCAATTGATTTCGTATCTCGCCATCATGATTGTTTCTTTGATATTGCTCTGCTTTCGACTGTAAGTTGTTTTAAAATTGATAAATCTTGATTTGCTTAAATGGGGATTCTCTGTTCTCTGCCAAATTGCGCAGACTCGTTTCTGTCATTAAAATGTAATTATATCTGTTTATGTTCTTTGTTACAGGTAGCAACAGCTAGTCAATTCTTCATTTCGTACACAATCCGCACATTTGGTGCTCTAACCTTTGCAACCATAATGACCACAAGACAGGTAATAAGAAATAGTTTAAGGGTTTGAGAAAGTGTTATGCTCTCCACTTGGGGTGTGTTTGATATATGAGGGAAGGGGAAAATGACTTCCAGGTCATTTTCTGCTGTTGCTATGACGGAAATCATTTTCGATGTTTTACATTTTCTATCAAAAAGGAGAAAAATGACTTCCCTCACTTATGGGTGGAAGTTTTTTTTTGGGTGAGGGTATTTCGTTAATTGAAAGACATCAAGAAGGTGCAATAGTACAAAAGTACAGAGTAAGCAAAAAGATGCAACAAATTAACTCTTTATAGCTCTATATCAGGTTTTGACTAGGGAGCTAACAAAGTACGGAAAATGGTCAGTGCTAGTAAACATCTAGCTTTGATGGAGTGATTAGGCGTTGAGATTCCATCAGAACATCTTCAATTCCTATCGGTCCACAATACCCTAAAAAGAAAAATCATTGCAGGGACATCAACCAAGTATTTCTTGATGGTTTAATTACACTCCATAGACTACAACTAGCATAGGCCTTTTCACATTATGTGGCATGACCCAGTGAAGTCCAAAAATAAAAACATGTTCCACAGGTCAGCAATGATTGCACAATGTACAAAGATAGTCAAGTGTCTCAGGACTATTTTGGCACGTATGACATCTGTGAGCAAACTAAAAGCCCCTTCTGTTGAGGGTATCTTGTGAAAGACAAGATTCATTTAAGGTAATCTACCGAAGCAGATAAACTTTGGGTGGTAGTTTTGCCCTCCATATTAGGCCAAGAGGATGCCATTTCAAGAGTGTAGCACTTCCACAGAGGAAGTCTTGTTCTGTCCCCAGATCGAGGAGTCAGTTGTGTCTTCTACTATGGAATAGACTATCCACCTCCCAATCCTGTACCAATCTCCTGAGATGGTATGGATGTCCCAGCTATTGCCAGTTCTGTTCTGCGTGAAAGTCATTTACTTTACGACTATATAATCTTTTGACTTTATATTTACTTATTTCAGCTTACACTTGGACATTATTATTAGTCTCTTGTATTCAAAAGTTTCATCAAAACACTCGCCAGTTAGCTGATATCATTATTGATTTTTAAAAGATTATTTTTTCTGGAAAATGTTTTTCACTCACAAACCAAACACCATAAATATTTTCATTCCTAGGAAAATGACTTTTATGCTCAATTAAATTGATGTAGTTGTTGAGCATTTTGCTGTCATGCTTGTGGTTTGGCCATCCCCTCAGCTGGGAGCAATGCATTGGAGCTGTAAGCATTTACTTCACTGTCTCTTGGCTTTGGAAGCTGTAACTTTCATTTTCTGTTTTATGTGGGGAGAAAGTTGTTTTACGGTTAATTTCATTTTTTCAGGTTATTGTGTTTGGTGCCCTTTATGCAAGAAGCTTCTTGAATACTAAAAAGAAACCACCGTTAACTTTGGAGAACACAGAAAATAGAGCTTCAAGTCCACCAAAGGGAAATCCATAGCAAGACCTTGAAGGATTCCGATGTTTGCAGTATAACTGATATGACTTTGCTCTCCCCGAGATCAAACTAACTAAAGATGGAATAGATAGGACTTCTATCGTAGGGTCTTTAGCAACTTGAATCCAAAATTTGAAACACATTTTAACAACCTGCCTCAGGTATTCACTATTGTTGAAACAGAGACGTCCATAAGCTATAGAAGTTCTGAGTTTTGTCCTTCAAGTTTCTATATGTATTCTTCCCGGTTTCTCGGTGCTATAGAAAGACTTAGTTTTGATGGAGTTGTTAACAAACTAGAGTTTTATCTTGGCAGAACCAAAATAGATGTATTGCATTACTTTATGGAAAAAAGATGACAGGTTTTATATAATACGACTCTTTTGAGTGCTGAATTTCTTGTATAAGCAGATGCTATTAAGACCACTGTGTCTGCTGGGCTTGTGAAAGAAAAGTTCTGCTTTATATTTGTTAAGATGAATCCATCAATGAACCAAAATAAGTTAAGACTCTATTCATTTTCCCTGAAAGCTACTCCAAGCATTAGTGGCGGATCCGAATTAGTACAAAAACAATAAATGTGAATATCGGACACTGGGTAGGTTCACAAGAAAAATATGAACATTTTTAAAACTTGATTGTCCTAAACTTGGAGATCAAATTACAAAACCAATATCATGAGGTAAATGATAAATCCATTCTTTGTGAAAATATCATATGTTGAGGTAACCTTTATATAACTGGGTTGGCGTAAGGATATTTTCTTATTATTATAAACTCTTTCAAATACTTTAGCATGAAATATTGTACATTATTTGATATTGTGATTCATAATATATTTTTTTTTAATGTTATTTTTAATTATATAAATTTTATTTTTTAAAAAATTAAAGATTTTATATTTGAATTCACGTCGAATCGGATAAGCCAAACAAATAGGTAAGAATGAGTATGATTTACACCTAGGTAAAAGATAGTATATTATTATATGTTAAATACATGAAGTTAGAGGAATTTGTCATGTAGTGGCTGTAGTTTAGTGGTAAGAATTCCACGTTGTGGCCGTGGAGACCTGGGCTCGAATCCCAGCAGCCACAGTAAATATTTTGCTTTTTTATTGGCTTCTTCAGCTTTGCATTTTTCATTTTGTGTTTCATGCTATAATGATTAGGCTCACCAATTTGGGTCTCCTAAGCAAAATAGACCCAATTTACAAGTACATAAAATACTCATGACTCATCTAGGTCTATTTTTAATTATTTTTAAAGAGAAACTAAGATAAATCCTATTAGTTTAGAGCTAATTATTTAGATACACTTTAGCTTGCAATGTTACATATCTTATCAAATTTTGGTGTAATCAGATATATTTAGATACATGTATCTACAAATACATGAGGTTAGAATTAGGTGTAGATTGTTCTAGATACATTATATTCAAGTGGATTCACATGTCTTTAGGATGCGTAATGAATCTCACTCATCTCGATCGTCACTCTCGTATGTATCTAGTGTTCCATATACATGCGAATTACATCAGATACATGTATCTAGTGTGATTAACATGTATCTTGGATCATGACAAATCTTGCTCGCGTCTCTCCTCATCTCGCTCGCCGCTCCCCCTATTTTAGTGTATCTGATAGCAAAATACATGTATCTAAATGTATACTCCTTGATATATGATAGTAAACTCTCAATTAATGATAATATATGTAATTTGAAAGTATAGGTAATAAAAGTAAATATGATAGTGAAGTATGTCTGATTATGTAGTTTCTCCTAAAAAACAACACAAATTCCATTAGTTTAAGGCATAATTACGTGCTTTTACTTTAGTTTTTGAAATTACCTTTGTACCACATTTACTTTGCTAGATATATGTATCTATCATACTCAAATATGTGTATCTCAGATACATATGAGTCAACTAAGGTGTAATTTATTTCAGATTCCGTGTATCCAAATGTGATTCACACGTATCCTGGATACACTTACACTCTCGCTCGTCTCTCTCCTATCACAATCGCCTCTTTTCTTCGTCGCTTGACCCTCTCTCTCTCCCTATCTCAATCACTTCTCTTCCAATATCTATATTTCATAATGTATCTGGTGTTCCATATACATGTATCTAGTGTGATTCCATGTATCTACATCGTTTCTCTCGCTCACCTCTTTCCTTATGTATCTGTATTTCAGAATGTATCTGGTATCTTTGAGACTTTGACACATGTATCTGACTTGTCTGAAGGAGTGATGTATCTGACTTAAAGTCTAGTATACAATTATTATTTAGTGAAATAATATGTAATTATTTCAAACTATAAGTTAAATCAGTATTTATAATAGGAATATTTAGTTTTTGGGCGGGGTCATGTTAGGGATTAGATATTTTTTCCTTATTTTTTAGAATCAAAATGTTATTTTACAAACAATTTTGCTTCAAGTATGACAAATTTTGGTTACACAAGTACACAATGTGTTGTTATTAATTTTGCCTCAAGTATGACATATTACTTGTGCTTGTCAAGGCCTAATTTTAAAATGTATGTCCAAATTTGAACTATCAACGTCTTCATAAGTTTTAGACCTATGTACTTGAAATTGGGAGTAACTTTTACGAAGTTTTAACTATAAATTTTCATTTTCACCACTATTTTCAATTTTATTTTTTGTTTAGTCCATTTCAAAAAGGACAAGTTTTTAGTCGATTTTCAATTCTCTCCGTTTCAATTACTTTTTTTCGTTTTTAGTCCATTTTATCGATAAACCTATGTATTTGAAATCGTTTTTAGTCCATTTTCCACTAGCATAAAACATGATTTTTTACCCTATTTTCATTGAACCAGTTCAATGAGATAATCATAGTCGGAAACAGATTCCTATTGCAATTTTGGAAATAGACATTAAAATATTTGTAAATGAGAAATTTTAATAGAAAAATAACCTTCACAAACATGCAATTACAAAAATATTTACAAACTACTTATGTGATATATAAACAAAATTCATCACTCCAAAATGCCTTATCAAACAAGAGAAACGAAATGAGTTGGATAAAATTAAACGAGATATTATAGTTTAACAATGTTTCTTTATGTTCTCCGATTGTACGGTGACAACCAAGAAGCATTGCATATTGTCCGAATTCGGCTTTTAATGAACGAATCAAACATATTGAAATAAATTGTCATTATATTGAGGATAAAAACTACTTTTTCTAGTTATGTTTCCACTCATAATATCTTTAATAAGGTGTCACATTATAAACACTTGGGGTATTGACTATAAACAAAATGGTTATATGTATATTTGGTAATGTATATGTTTATATTATAAATTATGATTATGCTAAATATAGGAATTGTAGGCCTAGTGTATTAGGGTTTGGGTAGGGGAATTAGGAATTCTGTTATTTTCTTGTCTATAAATAGATAGTATAACTAATAAGGTGGGGTGAAATTTTTTCCAACATGATTCTTTGGATTTTTGAAAAATATTTTCATTCGTATCAAACATTATTAATTTTTCCAACTATCTCTTTGATATATAATGCATCCTTTTCATCCAAAAAAAAATATATTTAAAAAACCTATATTGTATTGTAATGTCTTATTACCAATATATATAGAAGTTTAAGGAATTTTATTTTTTAAATTGAGTGCATGGGAAAAGAAAATAGGCGAGAGAATTATAAGGTGAAAATTGAATTTTTACTAATGAAATGAAAATTTAAATAAATAATCAACTGAGTTATTAAATTTTTTTAAAGAAATGTATTAATATGTCAAGAAAAAATCTAAGATGGATCACGAAATTTCATTCAATTAACATAATGACGTCCATATATGTTTATTTCCTAGAAATATTATATTGTCCTTTATGTATATATTTTTGGTAATAATAATGACATCCTTTTGAGTAAACAATCCTTCCCAACATTTTTTTTCTTTTTTGATTTTTTTTTCAAATAGTCATTGTAATAAATTTAGTTATACTCCATTGATATGATTTCCTTTCGTTTTTGGTCCATTTTAAAAAGAATAACTTTTTCTTGTTAACAAATTTTAGTTTCAACTTTCAGCACGTCAAGTTTAAAATTACAAAATAAAAAGAATAGTTTGAAATATTGAACATATCTTTAATTTTGTTCCAGCAAAATTTCATAGAAAAATATCTCGAGAACTCTATAAAGGTCGAATTAGATCTCAACGAACGAATCAATATTTTACCACAAATCACAAATTTCATGTTTGGAAAAGTATTCATACGAAAACTGACAATTAAATATATTCTTTATTAACCACCATCTACTTCAGAAATCCCTATAAAAATCTTCGTTTATCTAGGTACTATCTAACATGTCATGCCAAAATTTAACTACTCTTTTAAAACATTTTTTTTTCTTTTCTCAATAGTAACGTTCATTTTTGCCTATAGAAAAGAAACATTTATTATAAGAAGCCGTCCAAGCTTTTAATTTTTTCATGGAATTAGTCAACTACTCGACTAAAATAATATACTTAATACAACAAATTAAAAAAAATATGTAAAGACAAAATGATTTATATATTTAGTTTTGTTAGTCTGTACCACTCAATATAACGTTTCTATGCATAATTAATTACATACAAATTAACAATTTTTTTTTTTTTTGGTTTGTTTTATCTACACAAACTCTTCCCTTGTCTCGTAAACTTTCAAATGCACATAATTTATAGACTTTGTGATGTTGATGTTGACACGGACGGTGAATATGACCCGCTCCACCCCATACTAGAATCCAAAAAACTAGAACCATGAAATAAATCCGATAAGTAATTTTGTAAATCATCGGGGGCAAATCGGACAATTGACTCTGTTCGGATGTCTAATTCTCCCCGATAGGTCTCGTAAAACGCTTGATATATCAAAATAATCTTACTAGCCAATGATATTTTGACGTGGTCGCGGAGTTTTGGGTCGGGTATGACCCATGAACTTTGTTTTCTATACACCTCCTCAAAACTCGAGTTGAATTTGATGAAGCATTCCTTCACTTCTGACGATGATATTTTAGTCGTAAGATTCTCAGGTATTGATATAACTACTTTGCTCCACCCTGTCCTCTCGTACTTTGACATGTACTCTTTCACCTTCATTTCGTGCTTTGAAATCCATTCGGATCCAAGAAGAAGCTTCAAGTTAGATTCCCTAACCTTCAAAACGACGTAGTTTAAGTTGTTCGCTAGGAACAAATAGGACAACCCTACATCCTTATATAGTTGTGCTTTACCATCGAGTTTACATAGAAGGACAAGCACGAGCCACGTGAGTCGTACTACGATGGGGGAGGACGGAGAGTCCCCGTCCCCAGATGCAAGACTCAAGTAGCAAGACTCCGACAACATTTGTATTGACATTGGAGAGTAATCAATGATTATATCAGAAATCGCGTCACTATAATCACCAAGGAAAACAAGATAGTTCATGACATATCGAGTTAACGGGTGAACTCCACCACCAAGCACCACCTTCGAGGAATCCTTTTGAACGGCGGTTTCAAACTCAGACAACATAGCTCTAATGGCATCACCGAGCTTACTCAGTGATGCCATTGCCTGAGCTTTGACTACCGCCATTGAATCAAATGTGAATATCGATTCGAGCTCAACCCAGAGCTCACAAAGAATCTCATACATATCCAAAACTCTAAACATTTTCTCCGGAGATAACTTCTTGAACTTCATCACCATTTCCGGGAACACGAACATAGTCAAAGCAACATCGTTAACAATCTCTGAGAA
The DNA here is from genome assembly GCA_016801875.1 of Solanum sitiens. Taxonomy (NCBI): domain Eukaryota; kingdom Viridiplantae; phylum Streptophyta; class Magnoliopsida; order Solanales; family Solanaceae; genus Solanum; species Solanum sitiens. The sequence continues at coordinate 690,185 of JABWTJ010000520.1, read as the reverse complement.
ACATGAATCTCTAATGTTTACAGAGGAAGAGAATACATAATTACAGAGAATTCGTTCTCCGCGGAACAGAGCATTGACAGCAATCTTAACAGAACTCAACCAATTCTTGATTTTCATTTCCATTAATTCCCAATCCATTTTCTGAACTTGGTAAGAATTCAATTTTTCAATCCCTAAGTAAAACAGAGTCTGATCGATCACTGATTTTCGATTAACTTTGTACAATTTTACACATTCTCTTCCATAACCAGCCGCAATCATACAATCAGCAATGGCTTTCAAATCAGCCATGACAGACTCTGAAACTTCGTCTTCCATGGATGATTTTGAACTTCTTGATGACGACATTGTTTCGTGATCAAGAAAGTAGCTACTACCTGATAAAATAGTGTAGAATTCTTTCTGGAGTCTCTTAATAGCAATTTGAATGAGATTATGAGATCGAACAAGTAGTTTAGAGGTAGATTTATCTTTAATAACGAACTGCATCGCGTTTTGTAAGTCGTTAACGGATTCAAGAAGGTGTTTGGCTTCTAAAGGATTGTCGCGAAAGAGATTCGCGACTCTGTTATAAGAGGTAGAGGTAGAGACAGAGGAAGCGTCGAGATCCCATTTCTTGATTATTGATTGAGAATTTTGTATTGTTTCTTCCATTAAAGATTCACAAAAAGAGGTGGATGATGATGATGATGAAGATGATTTTGATGATGAGAAAAAGGGAGTCTTCATTTGTATTTTTTTTTTTTGTTTCTTTGAGAGAGAAATAAAGAATAATGAGATTGTTTGAAAGGGGGGAAAGGATGAATATATATATATATATATATATATATATATATATATATATAGTGTCAAATGTTAATGTTTGAAAGCGGGAGATAAAAGTCGGAATTTGAAGTTTATGAATTCGAGATTCTAGTTTTTCTTAAGTTATTGAGTTTGAATAGAATGTACTAGGTTCAGCCGAGCGTGTTATCTAGTTTCGCCTATCATCAAAGCTATCACTTACAACTATCATACTTTTGCCAGTTTTCTATCAGAATTATCATGTGTTTATCAACTGTTTATCAAAATACACCGCAGTTATCAGTTGTTCCCTTTTTCCTATTTGAAATATCATCCTTGTTCAAGTAGAAAAATGAAACTACCATAACCGATATATTTTTTGATGAACAATAGATGATAATTCAGTTAAAAAAATACATTATAGTTTAAACAATTTTTTTTTATAAAAACATAATACTACTATATAAGTATATACATATTATTATTATTTTTATAAAAATAATAAATTTATTTTAAAGGGGCAAGAAAATAGGTGAATGAAGATAACGCGGTCCCACTAATTTACTTCTTCCATCTCAATCAATTTATAAAAAGTGTAAAGCTTTGAGCGTAAAAGCGCACATGTCAGATGTTAAATTTATTTTTTATCGTTTTAATCATACTATAAATTTATATTTTTTATTTGTATAGTAATTTATACTTTATGATATCATATTTTTATGTTGGAGTGATTTTTCTTTTAATAATAATAAAAATAAAAATTGGTAGAATAGAGATTTCATAGCACTACGTTTCTTATATGAGTTTTTCTATTTCTTTTTATCATTACGTTTACACTTTTTACCCCTTTCGTTAAATGAAACATATAAATACGAGAAAAGATATAAAGTCATATTGACACATGAAGTTATTCGAATTATAAAAAAGACACATTAATTATGTGGACGTCTTATTTTGAACTTATATTATTACATTTTTTTTCGATCAGTTTCAAATTTTAGAAAACAAGTGTTATCATACTCAAATCAGTAAGTGACAGTGTTAATTTAATTTGAAATAAAAAATTTCTTTATTTTTCTCACTTTTTAACTTATTTTATTTTAATTTCAATTTCATTTTAAAATGCTTTTGATCAATTTCACTCACTAATGAGTAAACATACTTTTTGATCAATTTCACTCATAGAAAAACATGAATTATTTACATTTACATGAGAGAGAGAATTGTTTATTTTTGGATGTATGATTTCTATAAACAATCCACTTGAATCTAAATATAAAAACAAGTCATTTTTAAAATAATTGATCAATAATAAAAAGTATGAGACAAAAGAGGAGATAGTAGATATTAATTTTAAACTTTATAATTTAATGTAAATTTGGATATTCTTTAAATATGTTATTTTTATTTTTGACAATAGCAAATCAATGCTCTTGATCGCGTAAACTAAGATTGTGTTTGATTATAAAAAAATTTTTAAAGTATATTTGCGTGAAGTTCAAAATGTTTTTAACCATAATTTTTTAAAAACAAATCACAAACATTTTTTTTATTTTTTTGAAAACACATATAACATGACTTATACCCCCACAAATTATAAAAATCATCAAATTAAAAATTTACAATCGTATTAAGAAAATAGACTTGCTAATCCCAAATTATGCAAAAGCCTTTTCATTCGATTATTATTATCATCATCAAAAATCATAGTCCTATATACAAATAAGTTTAGCACACAATTAATCATTTTTATAATGAACTAGATGTACATTATCCTAAAATCATAACATGATATTTCAATAAAATTACTAATAACACAATTACTAGCTACTTTAATTTGTTAAATTATAATTAATTACGAATATCCATTAGTAAAAATAAATAGTTAACAATGACAGGAAATGAGAGATCTCATATATTAGTAAGAATTTACAAATCTGAAAATAATAATTATATGTTACTACAAGCAATATTATTCAATGTTGGATATGAAAGAACTCATATGTTGACAAATATTTACAAATCTAAAGAAAAATTTATATGTTACAAGCAAATATTATTCAATATAGGGAGGGGATGAGTGACCACGAAGGCTTAGAAATTAGGAATGAAGAAAAAATTATACAAATCAAAAAAATTCATACAAATCAAACAAAACAAATTTCAAGTACGTAATACATATATATTTTTTAAAATATAAAATATAAAAGTTTTAAGCTAGTTTTAAAATTTAGAACGAAACCTATATATAATTATATCCTAGCGCAAAAATAAGTTTGAAACAGATTTTGATAATTCAAAACTAGTCTCCAAAGAAATTTTTCAATATTTATGGCCAAAATGATATTTGACCAACTTTTTTTTTTTAACAAATACTTTTAAAATTTATGACCAAATGAGTCCTCAATCTCAATATCTAACAATTCTTTCTAAAAGGAAATTTATCTTTATGACAAAATAACTTTAATTTATATTTTTGACATTAAATATTTTTAGCTAAAATAATTTTTGGATTATTATGTTAATATTATTTTATTATCATCATATTATTATTATTTTTTCTTCTTCTTTGGATATCGTTACTATTTTACTAATTAGTATTTTTTTCCCTTTTCAATATTTTAATTGTTTATCTTTTTAGATGGTTCTGAAAAGTATTTTCATCACACAAGATATTGAAAACAATGTTTTTATCCCATGAAAATTAAAAAAATTAATTATATCTACATAGACCTCATATTCTTGAAACACATTTATAAAATTATACAAATGTATTACATTATTATTATTATTATTATTATTATTATTATTATTATTATTATTATATATTTGTTCTTTGGATAAGAAGAATATAATTTGGATTTAATGGTTGAGGAGATTGCCGACCCAATTGCACTTTTATGAAGATTACAATGCTCTTTTAACTCGTCAAAATAAATATTTAAGGAAATTGAGTGTGACAATTCCAATTTGACCTATCTTATGTCTTAAAAAAAGGCAAAATTTGTTGTCATGTGAAGCCAAATGCCAATGAAATTGCATTGTTTTTGCTATGCTACTCATAGTATGGAGGTTTGGAAACTAGGTCAAAGAGTCATGATGTTATCAATATTAACGCGGAATCAAGATGTTTAAAATGCCAAAATAATTATATATTTTTATTTTTTAATCAAATGTTTCAAAATATTATGCTTCCGTTTGATCATTGATTCTGAAGTTGAAACTTAAAAATTTGAGTTATTGAAGTTAAGATTTTTGAAATTAGACGTTGTGTTTGGACATGCATTTTATTTTGAAAAGATTTGAAGTTTTCTGAGTCAAAGTAATAGCAGAGCCAGGAATTTAGTTGAGGTAGTCGAAATTTTCTTCTCAATTGTGTTAAGGGTGTGCAAAATTAAACATATACTCATAATAACAAACGTTTAACCTATTTACACTATATAATTTTCTGTTGAAAGGTGTTTAACGAACCACCCTTTGCGTAAGGTTGCTTTGCCCATGAGTGAAAGTTAGACTAGCTTTTAGGAACATTAAAATATTTGAATATCAAATTTTTAAAATTTATTAAAATTTTATGATCAAACATAAAATTGAAGATAAAATTTAAATCTTATCCAAAACCTTGATCAAAAGCTAGTAACATATATTTGGAAATTGAAATCTGAATTCACACTGAAATCAATTACTTTGATCAGTATATTTTGGATTCTATTGTTGTTTTTTTCCAATGTAAATAACAACTTCTTTTTTTTTTAAAAAAAAATTCTCATTCAATGTTCAGATTGACATAAATAACTTGCTAAAAAGGTAAGCTGTTTGTTGCATTATGGCTGTCAATTTGAGTATCATCTTACTTTAGGCAGTCATTAATAGTACAAATGTGTGAAAATTAGACTTGGAGTGTGTCAAAAATCCTTTAAAAGTAATATTCTAGAAATTCAAATTAAAATGAAGAGAGTTTCTTGTAAGATTGGTGTGAAATGGTCCTTTATAGTATGGGTATTTAGATCCATTTTGATTTTGAATGTATAAACATGATGGAGAAAGTTTTTGATTTATACGAAAAGTAAATCGTTATAGTATTAAGCCATATAAATTAAGATAATTGCTACTTCTGTGATAAAAAAAATGGAAAATAGTCGAATATACTCTTGTATTATTGGAAATTAGGAATGTTTAAAATTGAACTGTTATCGATAGGTCAATCACAAAATTGACTTATTGTATTGAGTTATCGAATAATCGATTGGGAACAGAGAAAAAGTCAACAAACCTAAAAAAGGCACCAAGAATATGTACATGAAAAGAAATACAACAATTTATTGAGTCATTGGAAAAGATGCTTCCACTGGACAATGAAAATGAGATAACTAGTTGAAAATTTGGATCAATTTATCCATTTGATCTTGTTACTGCTTAAAAGTCATCCTTTCTGTAAGGTGCGTTCATCGCAAAAAGATACCATAGAAATTAAAGGTTAGCTGATACACTATCCGATAACAGTCTAATAATTACTAATATGTTATCTCCGTATAATTCAAGAGTCAAATTTTATATGATACATCATTAGTTTATTGTTGAATACTTTCTTTGGATGGATAGGAAAATATTGTTTGTAGTATTCCTTTTAAATAATTCAAAGTTCTTGAACTAAAAATGTACTAGTATACTATTTTTATTAGTATTTCAATTTGCTCTGATTCCTAACTTGTGGTCAGTATGGTGTAGCCCTAACTAACTATAAGAGGAGTCGTATATTATTTCTTCTACTATTAATGATATATTTAATTATAGAATTATGTAATACAGCATGGTTTGATGTGTACTAGCTATAACATAAATTTATTTGGTCTAATAATACTATAGTATAATTTGACACGTGAAGTTAAGTATTAGACCACTTCAAAGCAAATCTTTTGTTATGACATGAGACTTTTTCCACTCGGAAATTTTAAGCCTAATGGACCATGTTATACTTTAATAAGTTAGTATTTATTCATAGATTTAATTAAAATTTGAACAAAAATGAGTTATTTGTTTGTTTTTTTTTTTTGAAATTTGAAGTTAGTATTTGAATTTTTTTTTCATGACAAGGAAAACCAGCAATTGCTACCTGCTTCATTACAATAACACATGAGAGGTAATCCGTACTAGATAAGCTTGGTGCGACGAATTTGACTTCAGAAAGCAAATCTGGTGCTTTTGTTTGCAAGAAGTTTCGAACTTGAGACTTCCAATATGAAAGTCACAAGCTCAAACAACTGGGCCACCCGGAAGGTTCTAAACATCTATTTTATTTGGGGTGGTGGGGGTGGGTGGGGAATAAAAATTTGTGAGTGAGTGGGTGAAATTAAACCTTGAAAACTAAGATAAATTTCAAAAAAATTGATCAAATTTTTTCTGAGAAAACAATATTTTAATTTTTGTTTTTTATTATTTAGCTTTCTTATAGATTTGGGGAGTGTCATCACGCTATGGACGAAGTAGTTATAACCGCGTCTAGGCATAATTGAGTTTGTGGTAATTCTTGTTGGAGTAATTAAGTATGATAGCGATATGTTGCTACTCCGTGTTTGTCAACTTGTAATATTCGAAGGTAACATGTAGGTGTGTTTCTTAGGAAGGATTTTTTTTTAAATTTTTTATCTTTTATGTTTGATTAGCTTAAATATTTTTAAATGAATTTATTTTCGTTGAACTTGAGAAAAATGATTTTCCTTTATAATGTAAGGAAAACATTTTCCAAACTCACAACTAGACCTGGAGCCAATCTCTAACTTGGAATTGACTATCAATCTCGATCCGAAACCAAAATCTCTGACTCGAGTCCTGAGACCCAACCACTACCAGTGATCTGATTCCCGACCTCGATCAGGGGTGGGGTTTAGTCTTGGGTCGGGGTCGAGAGTATGATCAAAATTTGAGTCTTGGGTCAAGAGTTGGATCCTAGCTCAATTTGGAATTCAGATCCTGAGTCGAGGGTCAAGAGTCAAGACCCTGATCCTGAATTGGACTCTCGACCCTGAATCTAACTAGGAGCTAAACTCTGAACTCCCCACTCGGGTCCATGTTAAAGGGTGGGGATTCAAATATGGTGTTATATATTTATAGACATTATACCTATATTCTCTTGAAACAATATATTTATCTTACTAATCAAACAACATAAAATAACTAAGATAATCACTTATTTTGCAGGAAAATATTTCTCACTCGTACCAAACACACTTGTGTTCAATAGAGTAGTTAAGTTGCTCATAAACTAATCCAAAGCATATCATTATTTTTAAAAAATTAAATTTATTTTACCTCCTTAACCTTTAAAGGTGGGAAATAGTACCCCTATACCTTTTAAATGGCAATGACAACCTCCTTAAATATATTATTATTTTGTTGGAATTTTTTTTTACAAAGAAAAAGTGAAACTGCTTTTTTCCCCAACCTTTTTCTTAAAGGCATTTTTAGTTCAAAGTCATACATAGAAATAACAGTGTTAATCACCTTGGCTAATTTTATATAATATAACTACAACACACAACTGAAATTCTTTCATCTAATGTATCTTTAAGAAGAATCATTGAACTTTTCATACAAGGTTTACATTTCACCATATTAATTTTGATACTTGTCTCATAAATCAATTAGAGATGATTTTGATAAATCGAGCAGAATTTTATACTCTATGAAAGCATTTCATGAATTAATAATTAAGAATATTTTTTCTCTCTACTAAAGTTTTTGTTGAAAGCAGAAAAACGAAACTTACATACTGTTTTGGATTAAAATATATATATATATAATATATATATATATGTATATATATATATATATATATATATAATATATATATATATGTATATATATATATATATATATATATAATATATATATATATGTATATATATATATATATGTATATATATATATATATGTATACTACACCTTTTATGTAAAGTATCATGTTAGTTAGTAGTAGTATATATAAGAAATCTTTGAAACATTTTTGAACGAATTTAGCATCCATTTGAAACATATGAATGTAAAAAAATCTAACTTAATTCAGGTGAATGTAAAACTCTTGCAGAACATATCACATTGCATACAAGAAGACAGATATTTCGATATGGACATTATACTTGTAAAAACTGAAGAACCTTCACAGAAACATCAGAAAATAAACAAAAGTTTCCGCTTCACAATACAATAACAGGAATGACGAAAATGTAACTCTGCTTTGCTCAGCTAGTTCTAGTTCTAACATCACAATGACTATCTAAGTCGGATATTCAAACCTTAATGGCATACTTCCTCAATGGATAGTACATCCCTTTCTTCTTCTCTCTTTCCGTCTTCAAAGATGCCTGCACGTACAAGTTGTTAATTCAAAAGCAAAGAACCGTGAGTCAGAAGTGAGTTTAAGTGCATCTTATGCCTAAGCAAGCACGTGCTTATGCTGATTGTGGACTATTCTAATGTAACTCGAATAAGTATCTACCCCAAAAGAATCCAGGCAAAACAAGCCAACGAAATGAGAATTGTCATATTAAGGCAACAAATTCCTTAACAAGAACCCTTCAGGTGTTATTTGCACTTGTTGGAGTGAGGGCAATTGGTACGGCTAATAATGCTGAGTGAACTCGGCATATAAACACACAAGCTAAATGTTTACTTCCAGAATTAGGCGGTATACGGAGAGGTTAACTAATTTTACTTCCAAATTGTGAGTACAACACAATAAGCACCGGCGAATGGACAACATAAGTCGGAGCTAAATGGAATAAAAATGAAAACTTGATGTATTTCCTCCCTCACCTTTCTTTAGACATTTTTTCTATTTCTTCCCGCTCCTTACACCAGCAAACTGCTTTGTATAATATTGGAAAGAGGGTAAATGACAAGCAAATGTCAACATACTTGCATTTAACATGTATATTCAAGACGAGAGATTGGATTGTGCAGTTCCCCAAATAGTTGGATCTAAATACCACGGGCAGATCAGTGTCGGAAACACAATCTTTCCCGCCTTCAAAAGAAGGAAGCAGTCTAATGCCAACGAAACAACCCAATAGAGATACTACGCAATATTTTGATAAACTACACTTCAATTCCGATCTAGTTGGGTCCGGCTACATGAATCCTTTATATCCATTCCACTCTATTCAAGCCAAATGTCCTCTAATACAAAATTTTGTCTTTTAAGGATAACTTAGTGGCATATACCTGTGACACGCTGGAAAAAGAATATAGTGCCACTAAAACAAATTCAAAATTTTGCATCACATTTAAATAATCGAGTACAAAACTAACAAACTATACCAAACAACACAAAAGAAAGCAACAGTTTTATGTCTAGATTAGCAAATCATTATATAGCTCTTTCAATTATTAAAATATTAACATCAACTCCATAAGAATCAGGGTCAGGGTTCAATTACTTGGTGCTTTGTAAGACGTCTACGGATGGCTCTGGTCTTCTTGGGACGAAGGTCGAGTGGCAAATACTTCTTATTCTTGTATGCTTCCCGTAGTGCTGACTTCTGCCTCTGCGATATCACCGTCAACACCTGTGCTACTGACAGCCTTACCACCTTTCTGCATTAAACAAAGGCGACACATTTCAATAAATGAGTCAGGTTCACATATATGTCAATAGTCAATACAGACAGATGCAGCTTTGTGGAAGCAAGTGCACACCAACCACTTCAGGTCCAACTATGTATATCTATATAAAAGACAACTAAGCCTCTATCCAACCAAACTGGGGCCGACTATGTGAGACCTCACTGTTCATGAGTAAAATTTATCCACGCCAGGTGTTTACGTCAAATCAGTACAACTAACCATGGTTAAGTGATTTAATATTGTAAAAATACATGTTGATTAATCACGATCAAGTAAAAAAGTCTATATAGAAACACATGGCATATATGTATTGAATTGGTGAAAACACCCAATACGGATAAGTTTTCACCCTGTTCATAAGGCTCCATTTAAGCTCAACTCAGTCAATCCAACTACATATATAGTTGATTTTTTTTTCTTCATAAAACAGATTTTTACTAAGTTGTTGTAAAAAAATAGCATGGGCAGTCCTACATTACACCTACCGATTTCAAATTATAGATCCACCTCTGTGACGATAACCAATTGTTGATATATAGATATTTACTTGCTGCATCAACTGGCTTCAAATTCTTTTATTAACTTTGTGTATTACTAATACGTTGCTTGATGTACTTTTTCAACCTATGTATACCTAATACACTCTATCAGCATGGTTAAAGAAACAATTACTCCTCAAAACCTAGAAATTATGCAATGCATGTTATTTTTAATACATCAAACTAAATTGTGCATAAGAAATAATCGTAACTTATATCAGCATAACTAACATTATACTATTCTCATCATGCCACCGCAAATTTCAAAGTTTAGATCCGTCTCTAATTTAATACAAAAACGCAAAAAATGAATAGAAATTTTACATTTTAGAGAGCTTGTTGGGGGCACCACCAGTGACTTTAGCAACACGGAGGAGAGAGAGTTCAGTTTTGAGATCCTTCAACTGACCCAAAAGATCAGCCTTCGATTTCTGCCTCAATTCGTGAACTTTGATCCTTGCTACAAAAAAGAAAAGAGGAAAATACTCTGTAATTAACAAAATGTAATGCGAATGACGGAAATGAAAATGGAAGTTGTTATCTTGTACTTACCCATGGCTTTTCTGTCACAGTTTCACTCAGAGAGAGAATTCCGAAACCCTAGGAGATGTTAAAGTTCAGAAACCCCCTAATTGATACGATGGGCTACATGGGCTATGAAACTTATGGGCTTGTATATTTTTTAGGAAAAATAATGGAAAAATTATATGAATCGATATATTTTAATGAAGGGATAATTGTATATAATAACAAACTAATAACCTAAAATAAATGGAGTAGCTAGGTTTTGATTTAATTGTGCTCCATAGCAAACGTTTGCAAAAAATTGTCAGGCGCCTCTCTCCCAATATCTCGCTCGCCACTCTCCTCCAATCTCTCCCTTGCTTCCTCACTTTTTATACAAACACAAGTGTATAAAAATTGTTTTGAATTGTATAAAGCAGAGGAAATTGTATAAATACATATAATTTTGTTCCCCTCTCTCCCCTCTTCCAGATCTCGCTCGCCACTCTCCCAAATCTCGCTCGCCACCCTCGCCTTTCTCACTTATACAAACAGAAACGAAATGTATAAATTGCGTTTCTGTTTGTATAAAGCGTGAGAAAATTGTATATACACATGCAAGTACATATATTTTCGTCCTATACACTTATAATTATACAATAAAAATACTCCCCTGCTCGATTTCTTTTGCCTTTCTCTCTTTCTCGTTTTATACAAATTTCAAATTGTATCTAATTTCTCTCTTTCTCGTTTTATACAATTGGATTCAATTGTATATTCCCTGCCAAGTCTCTTTTGTCTTTCTCTCTTTCTCATTTTATACAAATTCAAATTGTATATAATCGTTCTATACACTTATAATCATACAATTCGTTTTATATATTTCGTTTTTATACAAGTCTCTGCCCAAGTGTCTTTCTCTTTCTCGTTTTATACACTTCGTTTTATACAATTCGCTTCAACTGTATATGTATAGCGAATTATACAGTTTCTATGTTTGCTATGGAGCGCAATTATGCAAACTTTGCTATAGCATACAAATATGAATTTTTTATTTGCTATATGTGAAAGTTGCCCTTTAATAAATAATTACTGATTTTAGTAATACTTTTTATTTATTACCATTTATAACAATACTATGTTAAAGCTTCAATATGTATTAAAAGTGAATTATCTATGCAACATATATGAATTATATATGAATTATAATTGATTTTTAAAATATATTATGTTTGTTTGGTAAAAATGTGACACATTGTATTATAAGTGTATTAAAACGTGTGATAAATGAATTATCTATCATTAAAATTTGTATTATATGTGAATAAAAAATTGTTCTTTGTAATATGAATTAAACTTGTATTATAAATGAATTAAAGAAAAAAAATATTATTGCTATAAATGGTAAATATTTTTCTATTATAGTATATTTATGTAAGTTTCCCAAAAATAATTAAAAGAGTAAATTTTAGGAATAACAAACATAAAAATCATATTAACTTATAACTATCGTTAGGGTGTACATGATCTGATTTTTCAAATATCAAATCAAATCATATGTGTCAAATTTTTGAATTTATAAATCAAATCAAACCAATAAAACACGGATTTTTCAACTTCGGGTTTTTTGGATTTTCAAGTTTTTCCGGTGAAGTATTTATACAAATATATAATTTACTTGTACTTGAAATATTTCTTTAGTCCTACCAAAATACAACTATCTAAGTTGTTTTTAAGAAAATAACACAAAATATGATATGATTAATGATACTAAAATATCCAACAAAAAAATAATAATGAAATCGCATTAAATAAATATTGCAAATTAATAAGTCATAATGAAATTGATCATCATTTAAAAGTACTAAATCATGTTAAAATAAGTTTAATAAGTATTACTTACATGACAAAATATTAAAAGAAAGTAAAATTAGATTATGTATTTTAATTGTCTAAACCTATGTAAAACAAAAAAATAAATATTCAATATAATTGTCAATCTTAGTGTTGAATTGATTATTTTTTTTCCATTAATACTAGTTTGATTCTGATTTAATTTTTATTATAATTATCAACATATATGGACTATAATCTTTATAGGATCATTAAGAATTTCAACTTTCAAACATGAAATAAATATATTAAAAGATAAAAACTATGAAAAAGTATAAGAAATATTTAAAAATTATATCAAAGTAAATATTTTTACGTATAAAATAAAATACTAAAAATTATATATATAATGTGGGTTGGTTCGGTCTCGGGTTATTTTTTTTTAGTTGAAACCTACCCAATTCAAATATAGTTGGGTTTTTTTTCAACACCAAACCAAGACAAACCAAATCACTAGTCGAGTTTTCTTTCGGTTTGACTCGATTTGCAATTTGATTCGATTTTTGGTTTGATTTTGTACACTCTTAGCTACAGTTTTGCTATTTGCGCTCCATAGGAAATTGTGGAGCATCTGATTTGTATAAATTGAGTGTAATGTCTATGAAAATTGTTTTTCTATATGTAATATGTTCTTTGTGTTAGGCTAGAGTAGCGATCGAAATTAGGAGAGAGGCGAGAGAGAAGACACAGAGCGGAGAAATACGAACTGTATATATATATATATATATATATACCAATTAGATAATTATATGTATATAAGTACCATGTATATGTATCAATGATTGTGTTTGTGTATCTGCATAAAATTTGAATTGAATTAAATTAAAACATTTGTATTTGTATACCAAATCTCTATGTCGCTTTATACAAACACAAATTACACATCATATTTTATAAAAAAAAATGTATTTGTATAAAGCGAAAGAGAAAAAGACAAAAGAGAACTGGTTGGAGAAGATTTGTATTTGTATAATTATAAGTGTATAGGGCAGAGAGATATGTATTTGTATCTTTTCATATTGTTTTTACCTTTCCTACAGGACTTTTGATGTCTGTTGAGTTCCTTTGTTTTGACGTTCATGCTACATTATGCATCTTTTTCATGATGCAGGTCCTAGTACGAGCTAACCATGATAATCATTCGTGCCAGCTTTTGTAGATTTTGGGGATCAGAGATGAGGGTGAGCACTTGGCGTCAAAGATCAACCTGTCTCTTCTAGTATATATGTTTAGCTAGTCTTTTTCCTTTGAGACGACTTGTTGTGGACCACTTTTGGGACTTGTGTCTTCATATCAGACAACTCTTAGTGTTGACTTACAGAAACAACTCTTAGTGGTGACTTGCAGGTTCTGTGAGGAATTTTATTGTTTTTAGATTTTTACTTCTGCTTTAGTCATATTTTAATAATTTAGTGTTAATTATGTTTAATTCTACCCTTATACCCATTACCTGTCGTTCTAGATATAGGTTGACTTACCTATTGGTGGGTTATGGTAGGTGCCATCATGACTCGAGAAATTGAGTTGTGACAACTCGCATCTATTTGATCAAAAGAAAAGCCACTCCAAGACTTAAGACGTTTCTTTTTCAAACAATATCCAAAGTCACACATCAAATCAAGCAATTAATCACAATAAGATATTGAAAATAAAAACACCCATATCATAAATTTTGAAAAATGGGTCAAATCAACTCAAGAACCCAATTTCGAAACGGGGTTTGAATAAGAAAATCTTTACTTGAAAATATTTCCCAAAGATATTTGAAAATCATTGGTGAAACCATTTAAAAAAGACTTAAAATTATTTCAAATCACCATTTTATCAACTTCTTGGGTTCTTGAAGAAATCCCGAATTATCATTCCCAATTTTTTTAGTTTGAACACTTAAATTCATTAATAGTAATGGGTAAATAAAGATTTATGACTAGAAATAGTTACCCAACTATTTCTTCTCAAAATATCGATTTTAAGAAAATCATTCAGCCCAGGTGAAATTTGCTCATTTTGATCGAGACTCAGAACCACACAATTGTGATGAGTAAATTAGTCAAATCATTAAAGTTGACTATCTCAATCACGACAAGGCGATGCATACTAACTCAATACCACGTGATCACAAGAAAGATCCTCACGATTGCAATGACCAACTAATCAGGCACAAGAAAAGAAAAACCAACAATTCATACAAGTCACAAAAGTATACGAAATCTTTGGAATTCAATTTGAATCTCGCATATATAAATCATATATGCTAATTGACTATACTCGTTGTTCTCGACATAATGGAATCGTCAAAACATGGATATCAGGTCTTCTTGACCCAAACCTATGAAATTTGCAATGAACAAACATAATGCCTAAAAATATCAAATTAGGATCTCTTAAAATTCAATGAAGACCTCCTCTAGGCCTAAAATCATCCTCCAAATCCAACGGAACAGTTTGAAATCCGATAGGATCATCCAAACTTTAAATGTTGATCTAAGTTAACCTAAATGCTAAAATCTAACCTGTTTTCAACTTAGGACCTCAAATTCATGAAAGGTTTTTCGAATTTGAAAATGAGAACTCTCTTAGACCAATTTCCACATTCTGTGACTGATGGAATTCCATTTCGAGACTCAAACTCCAAAATACATTGAAAACCATTTTTAACAACTTTAGCCTTTTGAATTCAAAAACTTTCATAACTCACAACTTTTTACTCAATGTTCGAAATAAATTTTAAAGTCCAATCAAGAGTGGCTCAGCGTTAATATCGAAAGGGGTAAACCGATAATTTAATAAAAAATTCCAAAAATGACCTTTCAAGCCATTACACATTTTTCCATGTGCTCAAATGATTGTTATAAGTGAACCTATAGAAACAATCTAGTTTAAATTTCAATTTAGTTGTGTCACGATAAAATAATATTAAAAGGAAAGAAAATCTCTTGTGATTTTTTTTTTGTGTGTGGGGGGGGGGGTATAGTCTAATCATATTTTAAGTAAGTATTTGTTCAAATATTTACTTGATATTTCTCCTTGCAAATTACAAATATATATCAACATTCAGAACACACAATCAACCTTACTATCGAAGGACCCTATCTTCCCCTAGGGAGAATGACTCAATAGCTTTTACAAAACTAGAATTCATTAAATCAACTAATACTAGATCAAGATCTTGATTAGCTGTAACACCTTGCTATTTGAAAGAACTAGAATTAGAAAGAAACCGTTTTGGAAATAATCAAATTTGAAAAGCTTGACAAGTTAAGCTAAGTAGGGATTTTAGGTCAATTCAAACGACCATAATTCCTAGAACATGATGAGCCAAGTGGACTAAAAGATATTGTAGGAAAAATATTTGAATTATCTTTCCAACGACACAAAGTTTTCTCATTTTTGAGTTTGTATGAGGGAGATATATCCATTTGTAGTCGGGTTATAGATAAGGAAAGTCAAAATTGGATTTTAGAGGGGTATTTTGTCTTTTCACTATTTAGTTAATTAAATTCGTTTTAGCAATTAAATTGGGGTCTAAACTGAATTTTTTCAGTTTACACAATTAAAAATTCATGTTAGGGTTTAGAGAAGAACTCAAGAGGAGAAGAGAAGATTAAAGTCAAGATTCATCATTTTAGTTAGGAATTGATTGTGGATTTTGCCAAGGATTCGTATCTACGAGATATGTGAGTTCATATAGCGTTGGTTTCATTCGCCCACGTGTCAAACATGTTTAATTCAGGCTAATTTCGTCCTAGAAAAGATTGAGAATGTGATGTTCTTGAGTTGTATTCTTGAATTGCTTTCGTTCATGAATTTGAGATGGATTGAGGAGTTCTTGAGAGTTTAATGCCGATTATTAGAGTTTCATTGAGTTAGATTCTTGTGTATATGTTTTGGGTACCTGAATCTAAAGAGATAGTAAGAAAATAATAGAATTTAGTTGAGTTAAGTTTAGAAAATGAGAGGAAAACTTTGTTAGTTTTGCCCGGGCGCCATCATTGTGCCAGAAATGGACCTTTGAATTTGGGGCTGACGCGGTGCCCCAGCAGTGGGTCATCCACCCCAACCCGTTTTTGTCGTTTAGCTCGTTTGAGTCCTTCTAAAGTGTACTACACTTCATATCGATTATAACTAGTCCAAATCACTTCTAAACACCTAGAAATCATCCATAAATATGAATGATAACATTGAACCCATAAATTCAAATTTAAGGAAAGTTAAGAGTCAAGTCAAGAAAGTTCTTAGAGTCCTTTCAAGAAGCCTTTTACAAATGTTTAATCTTGTTTTACGACTTGAGTTTTGAGTTAAGCGAGAGTAACAAATGAAGTTCATTTCTGCGAAAAGAGTATATGGAGACTAAGTATTCCCAAACAGTAATTGTTTTCACATTTAAACAAGAGAGGAACACAAATTTCCAAGTTGAGCTAGTTTTTGAGTAATTATCTCAAACGATAATTATTTTTTTTGTTTTTGAACATATGAACTGAGTATTTTGAGAGTAGAATTGAGCACCGTTGTGGAGACGAGTTCATTTCAACTCAATGTCTCCATAAATCATGTAGCCAGGGGCGTAGCTACATACCTTTTAGGGTGTCCAATTGGACACCCTTTGTCGAGAAATTATATCGTACATACAAGTAAAATATTATATAAAATTGTTAAATAACGTATTTTGGATTCCCTTTAACAAGGTGTTGTAGCCTAGTGGTTTAAGGTGCCTGGAAAGAGCCAAACTTTTATGAGTTTGTGAGTTCAAATCTCGCTAACAGCAACTTTAAGCCTATTTTTTTTCAAAAATTTTCATGTATATTACATTTTTTTTTCCAAAAACTTCATGTATATTACGTAGTTAAATTTTTAAAATTTCTAGGGCATCTTTCATCTTTTTCCTTTTTGTTTTATTTTTTTTCATGTATTAACATACTTTTTTTTCAAAAAAATCTTGTATATTACGTAGTTTAATTTTTAAAATTTCTAGTTCAAATTTTTTCCTTTTTTTTTCAAATTTTTTCATGTATGTTACATATTTTTTTTCAAAAATTTCATGTATATTATGTATTAAATTTTTAAAATTTCTACGGCGCCTTTCATCCTTTTCCTCTTTTTTTTTTCCTCCAAATTTTCATGTATATTACATACTTTTTTTTCAAGAAAAAACTTGTATATTACTTAGTTTAATTTTTAAAATTTCTAGTGCACTCATTCAACTAAAAGAAAATATATATTCGTATATAATTTCTAGACATCTTTCGTGAAATTTCTAACTACGCCACTGCATGTAGCCAACGTGGGTAGAAAAGGATAATACTTTTTA
Organism: Solanum sitiens; assembly: GCA_016801875.1. Lineage (NCBI taxonomy): Eukaryota > Viridiplantae > Streptophyta > Magnoliopsida > Solanales > Solanaceae > Solanum > Solanum sitiens. The sequence goes on along the minus strand of JABWTJ010000520.1, from coordinate 672,536 downwards.
GATGATTCCTTAGTGTTTTTTGGCATAGACTAGTGGATCTACTTAGTTGAGGTGTTCTATATCCCAGCAAGTTATATGACAATTCTAGAACTGTGGACGAGACATTATATCATCACATAACTCATATTGATGATTGTAGGTTAGAGAAACTCCTACACAATTATATTACTTTATTATATGATTAAATTTGAGTTGTTATTTACTGTCTAAATGTTTTATATAAACTGCACCATTAGTGTTGTTTATTCTTGCATTGAGTTGAGTATCCATGAGTTTGAGTAAACTTGAGGTAATTGTTTCTTTCAGTTTTCAATTCAAGCTTATGTGTTGTTTAGAATTCCCCTCGCATGCTCGTACATTAAATGTACTGATGTCATTTGGCCTGCATCATTTTATGATGTAGATATAGGTAACCAAGAGTAGCATCCAACACCCGTTGATCTAGTTGAGCATTCAGATTTAGTTAGTGAGCCTCCTTGAATTTTGAAGGATCCTTATTTACATTGTTTAGTACTTTCAGTTGTTAGGATGATCGGGGGTCTTATACCAACATCCCTGATAGTTTAGAGGCTTTATAGACAACTAGTTAGTTCATTTATCTTTATTCGTTTCAGTTGTTTGTTTATGTTAAGACTTGAGTTGCCTTTATTGCCAGTTGAATATTTTCCTTTATAATATTCTAATTTATTTCAAGGATTTATCTTTGCTGAGTAAAGTCTTTCACTGAGTAATAAGTCAGGCCAAGGGTTTGCTTGGGGCCAACAATGATTCTCGAGTGCCAGTTCTGCCAGGGTATAAGCTCGGGGTGTGACATTAACCTTCACATCTGATACAAAAGATAATTTTTAACCATTTTGAACAATCACACCACCCTCACTAGAACAGACCAAACGAACGCCCAATCGGGTCAATCTATGAATATCATAAACTAATTTATTTTTACCATCTTCAACATGACCAACACTTCCCAATGATAGTCGACTAAGAGCATTTTCTACCATATTCACTTTTTCGGGATGAAAAATGACACTCATGTTATAATACTTCAATGACTCAATTCATCTCCTTTGGCATAGATTCAAATCCATGTTTCATTCAAGCTCTTGTGGTCATTTAACACATCTACTTGAACATTATATGATAATGTCTCTAAATCTTTTGAGCAAAACCACCGCTGCGAACTCAAATCAAGAGTCATATAATTATTTTTATGTAACCTTTAATTGCCTTGAATCATAAACAATGACTTTCCCACGATGAATCAAAACACATCAAATACCAATCCGAGAAGCATCAGAATAAATCACAAAACCATATGATCCTTCTGGTAACGTCAAAATAAGGGTTTAAATGAGTTTATCCTTTAATTCTTGGAAACTCTTCTCACAACCTTTCGACCATAGAAAATTCATATTTTTCTGAGTCATTGCCTTCAAAGGTGAAGCAATAGAGGAAATCCTTCCAGAAACCTTCTATAATAATCGACCAAGCCTAAGAAATTTCGTATACATGAAGTAGAAAAAGGTCTAGGCCTATTCTTAACCGTCTCGGTCTTCTTAGGATCGACTTGAATACCTTAAACAGAAAAATATGGCAATGAAAGCAACAAACCTCAAACAAAACTCACACTTGCTAAACTTGGCATATAATTCACGATTCTTGAGAATTCACAACACAATTCTCAAATGCTCAACATATTCATCCTCACTTTGTTATCAATAAACACAATCACAAACATGTTGAGATATTGCTTGAATACCCTATTCATCAAATCCATTAACACAGTTGGGATATTCGTCAAACCAATTTTTTTTACCAAGAACTCATAAAGACAACACCGAGTTTATAACTCCTCTTCAGAATATCATTCTCTTTAACCCTCTATTTGTGATAACCCGATCGAAGGTCAATCTTAGAGAAGTAAAACTCTCCTTGGAGTTAATCAAACAAATCATAAATCATTGGACTAGGATACTTATTTATTATTGTAAATTTATTCAATTGTCGATAGTCAATGCACATTCAGAGAGAACCACCAATTTTTAGAACAAACAACACTAGAGCACCCCATGATGAGATATTCGGTCTAATGAAACCCTTATCTAACAAATCCTTAAATTAATCATTTAATTGCTTAAGTTCTGTTGGGGCTATACGATAACGAGGTATAAAAATAAGTTGTGTATATGTGAGAAGGTCAATGCCGAAGTTTATTTCCCTTTCTGAAGGAATACTAAGAAGATCATCAAATACACTTTCAGAAACTCATTTAAAATTGGAATTAACTCAAGAGTAGGGATTTCACAATGTGTATCCCTAACCCTAACAAGATGATAATTACAACCTCTAGAAATCATTTTCCTAACTTTTAGGAAAGATATAAACTGACTCTTAGAATAAAATCTCCCCATTCCCATGAAATGATAGGTTCGTTCGAAACCTTGAATGTGACCAATCGAAACCTACAATCTATGAAATCATAACTTGCAAAAAGATAATATATCCCCAAGAATAACATCAAGATCTAACATATACGAGATCAACATGAGTTACTGAATGAAAAACGAAAATAGAAAAATTTCTATATAATCTCTTAATGACAAATAAAATCACCAATGAGAGTAGAGATATGAAAGGGATTAGAAAGGATTTCAAGATGAACATCAAATTTCATGGGCACATAAGAAGTAACAAATGACAACGTAGCACACAAATCAAGCAACACATAAACATTACAGTGAAAATTTTTCAACATTCTGTCACAACATCTAGAAAACTCTAGTGATCTTGTTGAGTCAGAAGAGCGTAGAATCTATTTTTCTTCGGAGCATCCAAACCGAAAGAACTAGGTTGAGCTTGCCTACCATTCTTTTCCTATACCTTGAAATGAAAAATTCTTCACTTAGTGACCACTCTTTTCACAACCAAAGCAACCATATGTACTGACTAAATATGTTCCTGAAGTGACTCTTTCCACACCTTATGCAAACGGGAATAGAAGATTTATTTCCACTACATCTTTCAGGCTTAGGGTTAGATATCCTATCCATATTGAACTTAGGATTCAGAGAATGAAGATCCTTGACCAAAAAGCTTTTGTCGACATTGAGGAAATCCATGTCCACCAGACTTAGAATATGAAAAGTCACCATCATTGCTCCTTGCCTTTTTGGATTCTCTTTCACTTTCCTTGATCACATTCTCTTCAATTTGTTGAGAATGTATCATCAAACGGTATATATCCATATCCTTAATCAACATGGCGGTACGAAAATCCTTGACCATCATTTTGGACACACCTGAGATAAACTTGCTCATCCTTGCCTTTGAGTTGAAAACATAGTCGAAGCATACTTAGCAAATTGATCAAACTTCAAATTATACTATTTTACACTCATTTTTCCTTTTTGGAGATTAGTGAACTCAAGCACTTTGACTTCCTCATCTCAAGAGGAAACAAACAATCAAGAAAATCTCCCTTAAATTTCTCCCAATCAAGAGGACCCACATCAACTACCCTCTCACTTTTCCATTGTTCAAACCACACTTGAGAAACACCCTTAAGTTGATAAGTGGTAAATTCCTCCTTCTCAACCCTTGTAAAACCCATAATTCCCTCTATCTTATAAACCTCATCAATGAATTATTGAGTATCCTCATAAACCTTGGAACCATGGACCACCAAATGATTCGTTTGAGTGAAGTCGCTTATCCCTGTCATCGTCATACCCATATTTAGGTTCGTAGGAGAAATGGACTCTATATTATATTGGTTAATCATAACTAAAGCTATCCAACACTTAGAAAGTGGATCAAAATTTGGCATGAGTTTCTTGCTCGGCTAAAGGGTCTACTGGAACTCGAGGAACCTCAGGCTCCACATTTTCGTTGCTTGCATTACTTCATACATAAGCTCTTCGAGGGCCATATCTTGAAATGACTCAAACACAATTTAGGAGAAGGGTCTTTAGAGAGATAGACTCTGTGACACGACTTTAGAGTAATGAAAGAAGTGAAGTTACCTTAACACTTTGTAGCCTTCAATTCATAAATATAACGCTCCTCAAACTCAAGAATAATACTCTAAACAACGCGACTTGTTAGACATCCTACGACCTTTTTCTAAAATATGGTTCTAATACTAAGTTTGTCATGACCCAAAGTACACCATAGACGATACATGGAATATAAGAACTCAAGAGGACCTACACAAGACACTTGACATACATCCAACACAATATAATAGGAAAAAATAGAAAATCTCATACTTTTTAAGAGTTTTACATGAAAATGAAAGTCTAACATAGTCTTGACGAGCCAATCTAAAACATCAAAAAAGTGGTCGGAACGTAATCCATCATACAATGTGTGAAACTAAACATAAGAAAAGATAGTAATAGTGACATGGTCCTAGAACATGAGGACTCACTGGATTTTATATGTAGCAAATCCAAATCTAGCCACGAGGATGAGGAGAGGAAGCGTCACACCATATATTATTAGACAATTTAACTACAAGTATGCATTAGTACATGTAATGTACTAAGTATAAGGGATATATATAAACATGAAAATATGATCATATAGGGACAATATGATATGCATGACCAAGCTAAACATAGTAAAACCTTTAAAGAAGAATTGTAAAATATGAACAAGGTCAATGCATATTATAATCATATGAAAGCTTCATAAAACCTTAGAAAGTAACTTAATGCATTTTGTGGGATATTAGCTTCAACCGATAATAGATCATTTGAGCTATACCATGGAACCAAAAGTAATTCCCACACCGATAAAGGAGAGTGTACTTGCCAAGGTAGGACTTCGTATCATATCATATGTTATTTGTGGATCCACTAGCTAGTTCATTTATAACAATCCTACTGGGCACGTAGTTTGGAACTAGAGATAGCAACTAGAGACTACCATTTTGAGCCTCCACCTCAAAGTTCTCTCGGTGCTAAGTTAAATCCCAACGGAATATTCAATTGCATAAGCATAATAATTATACATAGAAAAACACAATTTAGTAACTAATCTATACTTAAATCATTTCTCCTTAGACATGTCTTTCACCATTCACGATTTTTTTAATATGAGAAAGTTTTAACAATTTCATTGATACTTATCTTAAAATTCTTTAGATCATGAAATATCTTTTCATAAATTATGCATAAACTTTCATAAATGATCATGCACAAATCTATGGCTTTTTTCATAAACTCATATAATCATAAGTTCATAGTCAAAATTATGAATAATGCATGGTTCTTATAAAAATCAATAGGAAATCACTTAGTTTAATCAAGAGATATATAGAAATAATTTCAATCAACATCAATTAAGAGCCATGAAAATCACATGAAACCCTAAGCAATTATGAGAAATTGAATCAAAAACTTTGAAATCCTTTGGGATCTATTGGATGAGTGAAATCTAATGCTTAAATTCCAAACACCTTGAAGAATCCTAGCTTTAGAATTGAAAAAGGAGACTAGTAACTTGAATATCCCTAGGAGAAAACTTGGAGAAGAAGATTGGAGATATTTTAGGGTATTACGTGAATGAGAGTGAACGGGTGGATCAGAATCTTTAGAAATCATTTATATTTATTTAGAATATGTATACAAGACATATTAGAGTTAAAGGATTTGGAAAATACCTAAATAGCTCCGACTTAAAAAGTGTTGAAACACCCTCTACGGAAGCCTTTCAATGACCATCAATCGCTTCACCGTCCGTGAACCCACCTGTAGACCCTTGACTTAGATTATTTATATAGGTTTCATGTTCAAGGATGAGTTCACTCAACATGGAGCCTTTCACCATCCGTGAACCCGTCCGTAGACCATTATCATAGATTTCGTTAACGTGTAGCACTAATAAGAAGGAAGCTTATCACAAAATAATACTATGAATGAAGTGAAGTATTTACTAAAACATTTAATAGAATCTTATTAATAAATGTGATACACATCATAATTATGAACAAAATTTTACTTAACACGACTTTCAGACACTCTAGGACTCTAGTCGTAACATGTTTCCTAGAGCCCCGAATCACCCCAAGCTATCCTTATGGTCTAACATGCACTAAGGATATATAAAAAGGAAATTATTGAAGATAATTGAAATACTAATATGGAAGATAATACTAAAAGAGTTTATTTATATCAAATAGACAAATATATGATAAACCATAAGTTAAATCTAAACTAATTGTCTGGAAGACTATACTAAGACGAGTTGCTAGGACAAGCCCGTAGCTGACTCTAACTTTATGAAATTAAAAGAATAATACTGAAGTAAAGATATAGGTCATCCTTGAAGAATGAGGACTCACCAAAAGTTGTTTCCATGCTAATTGAATTTATACTAACCACAACCTAAGTGTTGAATGTTTGAGCCTATTATCAAATAATAAAGGTAGAAAGTATGTTGTTAGTACATTGAATGTACTGAGTAGGATATGTATGATAAACATTAGTGAATATTAAAGGAATCCCATCGTATAACATAAGAATTACAATCTATCCCAACTAATTTACATTTTACAGAAAATCCCTTAAAAAGACCAGCGTTTGATACGTGATACCAACTGATACATAGTAATTGATACACAGTAAATAAATAACTGTTGAGATAAAAAAGGGGAAAAACGTAATAATTAATTCGATTATGTCAATTTGCTAAAGTTACGACTAACTAATCATAAAGACTCCATATTTCAATAGGATATTGATTCACACGTTACAAATTTTAAATTTCAAGATTATATCATCTATATTGAAGAGAAGTTTATGAACATCCATTGAAAAAGCGAGAAATACGAATAAAATTTCTGTTTTTTTGCTGCTACATAATGAATATATAAATTTTACTGAGGCATTCAGGAATTTGGGTCAGCGAAGTGCATTATGAAAGTTATAAAAGCGATGGATCATTGTTGGACAAACAATTTTGTTTTTGAATCTCAAAGCAGCAATTGCAGTCGAGTTAGATATCGATGTATCAAGGAAAACATTGAAATTCGTTACATCGTAGAAGGTAACTAGTGTCTGATGAAAGTTAAGAACGACATGGGTGTTAAACTATATTTAGAAGTGAAAAAAAATGAGCCAGGATTTGGAATGTATCCATTATGCATTGACACAAGTGAAAGGATTGGAGGTAATGTACATAATTTTGATAGAATATGTGGAGAAATTACATGTGTAGAAGGCACAACATAGGATACAGAAGCTCTGGCAATGGTTGAATCAAGAATATGTGATTCATATGATATTCGCAAATGGAAGTTATATATTACGTAATTGATTCAAAAAGTATAGAGGTGAAGACAGATCAGTTATATAAGGATAAAACAACATTCATAGATGTGATGATGAAATATAAGATAAAGAACAACTTCAATTGCAAAGTAAAGAGATCTGATAGACAAAGGTATGAGAGTATTTGGAATTTTTAGATCTATAAATTGTGATACAATTATTTTGTATTAATGTCTGATACATTAGGAACTAAAAAGTCCATGATTATGTTTTTTTTGTGTAGATGTTTAATATGATTTTTGGTATATAGAGAATTTGTTGTTACATTAAGTGAATAAAGTCGTTAAGATAATATTGTTGAAACATTACTGAATTTTATAGCAACAGTCATATAGTATTAGTTCTTTAATACATTGAGTTAAATCTGTTTTAATAGATGATTCATTAGTTCGTTAATCTTGTTGATACATTGAATTAACTTTGTTGATACTTTAATATACTACTGCTGAAACATTAAAGACTTCAGTAATTCCAACAATCATAAAGCTGATACATTACAAATATTGTGATACGTGTATAAATAATTTTCTTTGAACATGATACAAAAAATACACTAAATTATTATGTTGGTCTTTGAAAACAGTTGATACATTCATGTACATCATTCTTTGATTACTTTAAACATTAGTTTTGTATATATTATAAGACGTAACTGCTATATGTATTAATATGATGAAAAAATATGTACAACTATGTGTTGGTATGCTTTTCGGACGAATATGGTTGGACTATGAAGGCTTATGCAGGAACAAATCTGATGCTTTCATAGTTAGAAGTTTCAATAATGAACATACGTGTCCAATGATGGAGAATGTACTAATCAAAGTCCAATGAATAGTCGGGTTGTAAGTGTTGTAACTACTCCCAAATTGGTTAATCATAAATGAATTCATACTCCGAAAGATATAATTGATGATACTAGAAAATTCTATGGGGTTCAAATATCTTACTAGCAAGCATGACGTGCTAAAGAACGTGCACTAGAAATGATAAGAGTAAAACCATCTGCAGGATATAGACAGTTGCCGAGATACATATACATGTTAAATATCGTGTATCCAAATTCTTATATAAGAATGCAGAAGACTAAGAAAGATGAATTTATGTATCTGTTCGTAGCCTTAAGACCCTTGATTATGGGGTTCGGTTATAGCAGACCAATAGTTGCGTAGATGGTGCACATCTGAGCGGAGCTTACAAAGGGTCATTTGTATCAGCAAGCACACTTGATGGGGAAGGTATGTATTTTTTATAGTTGTAATGTGTTTGTAAATATTACGTATCAAATGATATAATGTGTGTCGGTAATCAGTTTATATATTTCCATTGGCATGTGGTGTTGTTGACACCGAAAATGACTGTTCGTGGACATGGTTTTTTGAATAATTCAAAAATTCATTTGGTGAGCGAAAAGATATGTGTGTTGTATCAGATAGAAATGAGAGTATTGTGAAGAGTGTAAGCATTGTGTTCCCAAATGTACATAATTATACATGCATATGACATCTTTGGAAGAATGTCTATGGCAATAGTGATTTATTCTACTCTATGGCCAAGACATACAGAAAGGAGGATTTTGATAAATATGATGGCTAAGGTTGATAGAGTTGATCACAGGGTTAAGGAGTACCTTGCATATGCAGGGTATGAGAAGTGCTCGAGAGTTCATTCCACATTAAATAGAGGTAGAATGATGACTTCAAGCATTGCGGAATGTATCATTGGTTGTCTTGTTGAAGCACGACAATTGACTATATTAAAATTCTTGGAAGAAGTTAGAATTCTATTTGGTTCTTGGCATTTCAAAACAGAGAAATAGCCTCATATACAATGGACACATTAGGAAGAAGATTTGAGGAGGTATTGATTATAAACGCAGGTTGTTCCATCATCTGAATTTATTTTTTGATTTATGAAGCTGGAAGAAGATACATTATTTGTCTTGATAGGAAAGTATGTTCTTGTGGAAGATTTCAACTAGATGAGATACCTTGTGCACATGCAATCGCTGTTTTAAAAGAAATGAATGTCAAATATGCATCCATATTGCTCTGATTACTACAAGCCTGATGCATTACAAAAACATAGGAGATTCCAATGGTACCAATCCCAGATAAGGCAGATTGGTCAGCTCCTAAGAATGTGGTAGCTGAAACTGTGTATCCACCTAGATACAGAAAATTATCTGGACGACCAAGGAAAATAAGAAAAAAGAATGGAGATGAAACGATTACGGTGAACACAAATTCTTGTGGACAACGTGGATAAGAAGGACACAACAGAAGAACTTGTACTTTCTTCCCAAAAGAAAAGTGAAATAATCGTAATGTTTCTAAGACATTAATATTTTTGTTGAATAATTTTTGCACGTAAACAGTTATCATTTTAAGTATCGTTTACATTTGCTATTAATCATTATAAGTGTTGAAAAAGATACTTATTTATAATTTGTGTTAAATAAATTTTAAGTCGCACTTATAATTGTAAATACTTTGTTATGATTTGTGTTGAAAAATACATTTGTAATATTTCTTTTGTTAAATAAATTTTGTTGTCCACTTATAATTATAAAAATAAATTGTTGGGTAATGTATTATCTAATGTATCATGTGCATTAGCTAATGTATCATGTACATTTAATTTAATAACATTTTTGACTCTAGATCATGTATCATGTAATGTATATTAAATATCACGTGTGATGATTTATTTGATACATACATTAAAAAACTACTTTTATTACAATTATGAGATTTGGCACAGCTATAATATTCATTATAATTAATGAATCATGTAAATTAAGTTTTCAAAAAATTAGTTATTACTAACTGTTTAATATATCTGATTAATAAAACTTGCACTGCACTTTTTCTTTAAGTAATGCCATAATATGTCTCAAATTTAACTTTTTATAAGCAAAATACTTGTTCCACAATTTATCAAAACACAACAAAGCCTTAGTGATATTGTCAAAATGAAGAAAAAAACATGAAACATTGTTTATGCAAAGATACTACTCTATTTGAACCAAATCTTCTTCTGGTGGTGGTGTGACTACGCCCTTAGATTTTGGTAGATCATCATTCTCACTAGCGTATCCACACTTAGCCTTCTTGCTGCCATAACTCCGCAACAATGCTCCATATCTTTTGCGTAGGTATTGAGGACGAAAATCAACAAATGATACTTCGATTTGGTCACTCAGATACTCCGCAAATGCAGCAACATATACCCCACAGTCTCTACAAAAATGCATAATTTAAATTATAAACTTAAATGATACATGATTAAAGACAAAAAAAATTCAGAATACTTGCAGGCTATCGCTCTTTTGTGGTACAATGTCTTGTGTAAATTCAATCATGAAAAGAACTTGAGGCTCCAAAAGTGGACCAGTAATGTTGTCCTTGTACGCATGACAATCACCAAAGTTTGTTCACTCAGTTTCTTCAAAGAATCTACTGTTCAGTAGGTAAGAAGAAAGCATTTTAGACAACATTTTTATCTAGTGCGAAACTGTTTTTTTCCTTGAGCCTAATGATGAGTCAATCACTCTTATCACCCTATTTTTCAATCCAACAACCGTCAGCACCTAATGAAATTCTTGACCGCAGTTAATCGGGATGTAGACCTCATCTACAAGATGCCATGGTAAAGCAGCAGGAATTTCAAAAACTTTGATGATATTAGTTATTGACCTCTCATATACAGATACAACTGCAGTGCGATCAACGTGTTCTTGGGTACTAAAACTATCATCATCATTATCCATGTAATACTTATCATAACAATTTTTTACGTGTGGTATGAACAAGCAATAGGCTGTTATGTATCTGTATCGTCCATTCTGCAGAGTTTTAATTTTTTACGGAGATAGTAAAAAATCTTATCGATATTCTATAAAAACATGATAAACATAATTAGAAATTATAAACTTCTAAACAAGATGTGATTGATACATTATATGAAAATCTTAACAAATACTTATATAATATTTTGATACTTCAATTGGGTGTATCTGTTTGAAAAAAAGTTCTGGTGGTAGAATAGATACATTAAAGTTCTGAAGGATATTATGTATCATGTTATACTCTTATCTGATACACATTTAATAATTTCATTAAGAACTTTACCTCATCAGTCCAACATATGTTTGACTGTGACATGGCATAAAACCAATTCTTGTTTATTGTAAAAACAACAACAAAATCCATCATCTTAAGTCCTAAAGAAAAGGATTTTGATCTGTACTTATCTTCTGATGGGTTCCTACGATAATGTTTGTATTATGAATTGGTTATATCAAAATATGTTTATCCAAATAGTTACAAAATATATATGTATAGGACTTACTTATTGTCATGATTTTTGAGGAGCCCCCTGGATAACCACTGCATATAATATTCATCAATAATTTTCGACGAAACTTGATTTGTAATCCCACATCCTTCAAATGGAAAATAGAGACGAACATCATCATTCAATTTATCTTGTCCCTTCTCGCATGACCCAAAAGAAGTACAATATGGAGATTAAATATTTCTTGAAGGCATTCTGTTTCTAGATGCAGGAGTGATTGAATCGCTTCTAACAACAATATTGATTATTGGAATATCAGTGGGTAATTGACTATCAGACAACAAGTTCTGTCTGTCAGTTAAATCCTGTGGATTATAAACAAACAATGGTCTAGCAGTAATAGAATCTTTTCCCAGATCTTTGATAAGTGCATTTTGCTGCTTGAGTGGTGATATTGTTGTTGATGTGGAAGAATCATGTATAATATGATATAATGATTTTTTTTAGTAATTTGCATATAATGAATGTCTGTGTCATAAAACATAATTAAAAAATCTACTGATATATCCATTGTTGTTTTACCAGGCAAAACCTGATGGATGTTGTGTTGAACCGTGTCAGCACCATTTTGATCCATGATAGGTTCATTTAAATCTTGATGTGCTTCATCACACTAAATATAAGCAGGTTATATGTATCAGATGTATAATATTTAAACAATGTATCATATATTTTTTGTAAAACATGTGATAATGTACCAAAAAAATTATAATGTACAAATTTTTAGGAACTGATACCTTGTTAGGATCATTGACTTCAGTATCAACACGAATACTTTGATATGTAGGTTTGAGTTCTGAAACATCCTTCATTTGTTGTTCGTTACTGATAGTATGATCAATCTGTATTTAAATTTTGTAATAGTAAAAAGTGTTAATATAAATTCTACTGATACATTATTTAACATGATGATGAGCATAAAATTGAAATATATATATTTGTTGAATGAGATATAAGATTAAGTTAATCAACTTAACTATATATACATGATACATGATAGTTATTATGTGTGCTGATACATATGTGCATGATACATAAATAGTGACTTGATGATAAATTACAGACAATGTATCAGAAACATACCTTTGCATTGATATTGACTTGTTGTCCATCCTCATTAACAGAAACAACATCATTATCAGCTACACCCCCCGCATCGTCAATGACTTGATGTTCACCCTCGTTAACAGAAACACCAACATCATCCTCAACTACACCCCCCATATCAGCAAGATCAATCCGTATTTGTGGAGATGGTTGTTTTTTAAACTGAAATGTGCTTGATTTAGTATCAACATTGATGTTTTCCTTGTGCAGACATTGCATCAATTGGAGTGATTTTCCTTTATCAAGATTAATATTTTCTCAAATTTCTTGTCAACCTATGAAAAAAACTTCATTTAGAGTAAAAAAATCAAAATAATTAACTTACATAATTTTTCAAATGATCTTTCAATTCTTCAATATCTGAAATTACATAGTTGACTTTATGAGCATCTGCAGAACCATGTACATCAGCAGCCGAGGTCAGAGGCATATCTGGAATGGAAAATGACTGATCTAATGACACATTTTATTGATCCGACTGACTGGGTTCTGAAACCTTGTTTTATGTGTATTTACTTTTTTTCTTTTTTGGGGAGTGATGGAGATGATGTATCAGACACTCTAGAAGATCTCCTCAAAAACTATTCAGGAGGTCTGGTGGAGAAATCATCAAAATTATCTTTGTCATGCGGTTGTACTACATTGGGATTTATAGCTGATAAGAGGGTGAAGAAGGAGGAGCATATTCAACTTCAAGTAAGTCAAAAGCTTCAAGTTTCTCCGTTGTTGGGACAATGTTTGAACATGCATTCTGGAATAACAAAACAATTAAATATTAAGACACAAAATAGTATCATAAAATAGAAAATAATTAAGACACGAAATAATGTATCACAACACAGAAAATAATGATATTAAAAAGGAAAACTTGCAACCTTTAATTTTCACAATATAAAAAATGTTTCAATGTTACCTCTTGAAAAATGCTAGACATAAGCATTTCGAACTTTGCCTTATCAGACACAACTCTCTAATTGCACATTCTTGGGATGACATTCCGTTCTTTGACAGCAATTTCTGAATTTAACTGAGATGCACATTTGTATATCCATACGTTAAGTGCATAAGACATTCCATATAATCGATATAACTGTTTGCTATGATTGAAATCCTGTCTAAGTGAAATGATGAGCTTTGAAAATGAAATCTGTCCCCAAGGATAATTTCGATATCTACCATCTTCAACCATTAGAAAATTGATAATAGATATAGATGTATTATCAGTTTGAGCCAAGACGATTGTATGAACAAAGTACAATATAGACATTTGGAGTGCATCCTAATTGTTCTCCCAGTTGCCCATCTTAAATCGTTGGACTAAATGATTCTTGCTACACTATTAACGACACCGGGAAAATACTTTTGCAATAGCATAGAAGGAGTTGATTCTGGGTATTCAAAAATTTTGGTATTGCCTCTAACTTTAAGACCAGTTATTATTGCAAATTCATTTATACTGTGAAGATAAAGAGTCTGGCATATAGTGCCAACTATTAGTTCATTCTGTTAGATTAGTCATTTTCAAGATGTTAGTTATATTGTTAGTTAGTTAGAACAGTAAATGGTTTGTTATAAATAGATATTGTATCCAGTAGAGATAGTTA
>JABWTJ010000520.1:575632-650632 GCA_016801875.1 Solanum sitiens | reverse complement strand
TTCAGTGTGCTGTTTATCTAATCAATAGAATTCCTTCTACAGCCCTACAAGGGAAGTGTCCTTTTGAGGTATTTTATGGTAAGACACCCAACATTCAACATTTGAGAGTTCTAGGTTGCCTTTGTTATGCAACCATTACCAAACTTGTAGTGACAAATTTGGTCCTAGAGCTAAAAAGGCTATTCATCTAGGTTATTTCAGCACACAAAAGGGTTATGTTCTTTATGGTCTTAATAGCAAATTGTTCTTTGTTAGCAGAGACGTCACTTTCCATGAAAGTATTTTCCCTTTCAAGTAAATATTGCACCTTGCCATGCCCTACAAGTCAATGACACACTTGTAAAGGACTTGGATCCTGTTTCTCATGATTCCACTATTTCTGATGATAATAATGTACTTTCTCCTCCTGCTTCCACATCTACTCAACTTCCTCCTGTTGCAATTAGGAAATCAAGTAGAGTGGTTAAACAACCAGGCTGGCTTCATGATTTTGTTCATGCTCCTTTACTATCCTATGATCCACCTTCTACTTCTTGCCAATATCCTCTATCAAACTACATGTCCTATGCTAATATTGTTGTTCCCTATTATAAGTCTGTATGTGATTATTCTGCCATCAAAGAGCCTGTTACTTATGTTGAGGCTGCAGGGCCTTCTGAATGGTTAATTGCAATGCAACAAGAACTTCAAGCTCTTGTTGACAATAATACTTGGTGTCTTGTTGATCTACCTCCCGGAAAGAGAGCTATTGGTTGTAAGTGGGTATTTAAAGTGAAATACAATGCTTTAGGAGAGGCTGAAAGGTATAAGGTTCTACTAGTTGCTAAGGGTTATACTCAGGAAGAAGGCTTGAATTATCAAGAAACCTTCTCCCCGGTGGTCAAAATGGTCACTGTTCGGGCTGTTTTATCAATAGCTTCTATGCATGGCTGGAAGCTTCACCAAATGGATGTATTCAATGCTTTCCTTCAAGGTGATCTAGACGAGGATTTCTACATGCTTCAACCACCTGGTTTTTCCAGCAAGGGGGAGTCCACCAAGGTCTGTAAGCTTCAAAAATCCCTTTATGGTCTCAAACAGGCCTCCAGACAGTGGAATTTAAAACTTACAGAAGCTTTACTGAGTTCTGGATTTTCTCAGAGTCATCATGACTACTCTTTATTCACCAAAATAGTTGGTGGTGATACTATCATTATTTTGTTCATGACCTTCTACTCACTGGTTCCTCTTCTACTCTCATTTTGGAGACTAAAGCTATGCTTAATCATCATTTTAAGATCAAGGACTTGGGAGAGATGAAGAGTGATGGTGAACTTTGGCACATGAGGCTTGGTCACATTCCAGGCAAAATACTTCACCAAATGTCTCTAATAAAATCTAAGGATGATGTAGTGTTTTCTTGCCCTGTATGTCCTTTGGCAAAACAAACTAGATTTCCGTTTCCAAGAAGTATGAATAGAGCATCTAGACCTTTTGACCTGATTCATGGAAATGTTTGGGTTCCTTACAGGGTTCCAACCCATGATGGTAAAAGTTTTTTCTTGACTTTAGTTGATGATTGTTTGCAAAACTGAATTGGAAGTTGACATTACCTCTGAAGATGTTCTCTGATAGCAAGGCTGCTTTACAAATTGCAGCAAATCCCATATATCACGAAAGGATGAAGCACATTGAAATTGACTACCATTTTATCAGGGAAAGAATACAAAAGGAATGATACAAACAGAACATGTCAAGACTGATCTTCAACTAGCAGACATACTTACAAAAGAATTAGGACATACACAACATGATTTTCTATTATCCAAGCTTGGAGTATTCAACTTGTTTCATACGACTAAGCTTGAGGGGGAGTGTGAAGATAAAGAGTCTGGCATGTAGTGCTAGCTATTAGTTCATTCTGTTAGATTAGTCATTTTCAAGATGTTAGTTATATTGTTAGTTAGTTAGAACAGTAAATGGTTTGTTATAAATAGATATTGTATCCAGTAGAAATAGTTACAATTTTAGAGTCCGTATAAATATTAGTTCATATATAATATGTACAGAAGGATGATATAACATTGCAGTTGGTTGGTTTTATTCTTCATCCCTTCTCTCCTTTATTCTCAAATTAAATACTCCATAGCCACAACTTCCATTTGGAGAAGACTGTGAGCTTTCTTAACATATACAAAATTTCAGAATACCTCCATTTGCATGTCTAATATGCAACACATTGGAGTTGCCTAGTTCCAAATCTAACAACAACAAACACTTAGTGATTTATCCCTGAAAATTACATTTAGGAATATCTAAAAAGGGTCCAAATATTGTAGCCCTAAACAATTGAAATACATGCTCCCCTATAGACTCTTGAAAATCCTTCAGAAAATTATTGTTAAAATGGACACCAAATCTTATGGGATGTGTTGTCTTTTTTATCTTGTACTTGAGTGGCTGCAAAAATACAATTTGTAATGATATTCAATATACATAAATAAAACATAAAATTACACTACATAACAATTAATAATACATGATACAAACATTATGATACACAAATAACTTAAAGGATACCAAATTTCAACTGTCTACACAACAATGAATGATACATAACATAAACATTCTGATACACAAATAACTTAAAGGATACCAAATTTCAACTGCCCACACAACAATCAATGATACATAACACAAACACTCTAATACACAAATAGCTTAAATGATACCAAATTTCAACTATCCGATACATGAATGTTAGTAGAACTTATTACAAAACATGATATACTATACAGAATGTGTTACTGTCTAACACATCAACTATTTTTTTTGTTAAATTTGACAAAAATATTTTCCATGATACATTGTTTTAGATAACATATAAAACAAGGGTTTTAAAACACATACACTAAATCCAAAATTGATATGTATCAAACTGATATAGGATTTTTGCATGTATCAGTTTATAACCCAAATCTACGAAACAATAAAACACATTTAATTCATGTATCATTCAATTCAGTTTAAGATATCAAACGTACTATAACTCTCAAACAATTTTAAGGAAGAATAAGAAGACATACCTTAAGCAATGTGAGTCTGGAAATAACGGTTGTTGATCTTTTTCTCCTTTTTGGGGAGTTCTTTTGCAACCTTTGGTTTAGACGATTCCGGAACATGTTTGTTTGGCTCCTTCCTCAATTTCAAAGGATCATGCAAAAAAAAATTTAATTTTCAGCCCAACCTTCGTCATCAGAATCATATATTTTCTGATTTGTATCAAGATTCATGTGTATGAGATAGAAAAATGATGAACCAAAATAAAAATCAAAGTACAAAGATGACAAACTTTTGGAGAGATTAAGAAGAAGACGATGTATCAAAGTATCAGACAAATTTGAGAGAGAAAAAATTTGAAGACTGAGATTCAAAAGTGAAGATTGGTGTTTGAAATTTGTTTGATTGAGAGAGAAAAAAAATTTGAAAATCAATTTGGATATTGATTGTGACTGAAAAGATAATTGAGTGGAATTATGGAGAAAAAGAAGGTGTGACATAGGGAGTGGTGAAACGTGTGGGGAGGAAAGGGGGAGTTATGTATCTGCTATATTTCAATTACAAGATAAAAAAGGGATTTAAGTAATTTTTTAAAAAGTAGGGAAAAGTAGACAATAAGAAACTTAAAGTTGTGTATTTAATTTATTTTTCCTAAACATTATAATTGGCATGATGGTCTATAAAGTCATATGGATACTTGACCAAGTAAATAACATAAAATTCTAGTAATATTGTAATGATATAATTGATTATTTGGTCATGCAATAACTGAAAGACTGAAGTGTCGTAGTACTAAAATCGACATGTAACCATGTGAGATACTACATGGAGTTTGATGTATAATCTCCATCAAAAGGGTACAATATACTTTGCCAAGGTGTAAATGTTGATCTGAATTAATGTGGATCCGCTAAGCTAATGTCTAAAAAGAATAAGGAGTTAAGCCTCAACTAACGGGTAACCGTTATAATCATATGGTAACACATAGATCTGGAACATAGGGATTATTACTAAAGGTCTCATGCCTCAATAAAAGGGTGAACTTTCATCCCTTGGTCTTTTCCGTGCTAAGTAAACTCTCAATGGAAACCATGCAATTAGCTAAAAAAAAGTAATAATCTAATAATATTATTAAGTCATACTGATAATGCCTAAGTAGCTTCTGAATACTGATAAACTGGTATATACTAAAAGACACTCTATCTGAAAGTATTTTTAATCATGAAATCAAATAATCTGGAACATGCATCCAGAAGTTAAAAAAGTTTACGACCCATAATCCTAGTTCATGAAAGTTAGGAAAATAAACCTATTTTTGAACTTCTATCTATGAACCTCATTTATAGTTTGTCGTTCCATTTGCGGACCGTAGAAGACGTCCTAGTTCTCAAAAGTTCTGCAAAATTAAAAAAAAATTTAAAACTTTTTCTGATATGATATAGTCCTAAAACTTTTGGTGTGTTTCATTTTTTCTAAATTATTTTTCTTGTCTTCAAGTAATAATATGTATAGGAGATAATATTTTTTTTGATTAGGTATATGTGGAAGTTTCCTTGGTTGAAAAACTATTATATACGAGTCCTCAAGAAAGCCGTATTTGATGGAGAAGTTCCAAGGGTTAAACTTTTACCTAAGAGTCTCTAGCCTACCCATAAATATGTTTCTGACTTAAAGTCTGGCATCTTTCAGTGATGGGCCTATAATAGATGAAACTAGGATTTTTATTATCTGACTTACAAGCCGGTGCTAGATCAACGACGAGTACGACGACACTTGAACAACTATTGCGGAAGGCATGTTCCAATTTTTGTTTTTGGAAAACGTGCAAGTACCCCCTAGACTAGAACCTCCAGAGACACACCTTAACTAAACTAAGGTTCTATTACCCCCTAAAACCATTTTCTGTAATTTTTTGTACCTTTTTGGCTTATGTGGCATCCAAATATCTCACATGCGCCTCAATTGTGTGGAGTCATGGAGTGTGCTACGTAAGACAGAAGGTGTACAAAATTACAAAATAAATAAGTTCGGGGGGTAAGACCATCTCCAATCCACCTCTATTTTACTCTCCATTCTCTATATTTGGAGAGTAAAATAGAGAATAGACACTCCAACCCATCTCTATATCACTTTCTATTCTTCAAAGTTAGAGAGGTGAATAGGAGTTATCCAAATTTGGGGAACTACTATTCACACTATCTATTTCACTTTTTGACTATTTTATTATTATTTCTATTACTTTCTAATTAACATATTATTTTACATATAATGTCATTAGTTAAATATCTAATATTCATACTTCTTTTTAAATGTAATATAATATTTTTATAAATATATTATTTAATATATACTACATTCATCCGAATTAATAGTATTAAATTTTTTTCCAATTTTCGTGAATAATATAATTTGATTTTATTATTAATTTTCACTATAAAGAAGACATAAAATTAAAATGATAATTTGGAAAATTTAATTTAAAAATACAACACATAATATGATTTTAATTTAAATACAAGATAACAAAATTATACATAACATGATAATTTAAATACAAGATAAAATACAATACATAACATTATAATTAATTCGCGATGAAATAAAAATTATGGAGACCAGATGTTAAACGTGGATTCAGAGTTTTACAATCATATTTTGCAATTTCTGCAAGACTATCACGTTTTTAGAGAAAAGAACCGTTACATGATATAATAGTGTGTTATACTAACAACATGATAATTGAGGATGAACGTGATCTTAATGCACCATTCGAAATATCGTAGAAGCTCCAACTCGAACGACAAAAATGGTGGTAGATGAAAATCTACGATTTGAACAACTTTTAGATAGACATAAAAAATTTAAGGATAAAAATGCTCATTATGAACGCCGTAATGCATTAATAGAACATTTATTGGAGCAACGTAATCATGTCGAAAAATTGAGTATTTATGTAATTGTATTTCACTTTTATTTGAATTTGTCCATCATTTTGTAGCTTATATAATATTGGCCGATCATGAATTCTATGACGTTTTTAAGACCACACTAATCAGCGGCACTGGGTGAACGGTCTATGTGCCCTTAAGTGGTATTACCAGTCATTCTGGAGGAGCAGTTGATTTAGCAATTTCTAGTCTTCATCTATTAATTTATTTTAGGTTCTATTGATTTTATTACAACTTTATTGCAATTTATATTATTTAAAATTTAACATAAAATATAATTTTATATTAAATTAAAAAAATTAAAAAAATCACATAAAAATTATATAAAGTAATTAGTAGGAAAAGGAAATAAAGGAATTATTATGAAATAAGGAAATAAAATGAAAATAAAAATAATAATATAATATTGATGAGAGAGAAAAACATTCCTTTTAGAGAGTAAAATAGAGGATTGAGTTGGAGTTGGTTGTTTAAAAAAATAGATAACTCTATAGAGAGTAAATAGAGTATAAGGTTGGAGATGCCCTAATAGGTTCTTAGTGTAGTTAAAGCGTATCTCTGTGATTTCGATCATAGTCTAGAGGATACTTGTGCCTAATCCCTTATTTAATTTTCCATTGCATTTTGGCTCTGCATATATATTTTTCAATATATTGACTATATACTGAACATAAAAATCATATGAATCGAGTGGTCATTAAATTAGTTTTAAAGCTTATCAAATTAATTCATTGGTATGCATTTTTTCCATGTACTTAAATGATTCGAATTTAATCGAGTCCGATAATCTAACATATAAATAGCATATATGAATCAAGTACATCGTTAATTTTTTTTAAAAAAACTTATCAATCACATTCATTGGTGTTTTTTCACATTCTTAAATAATTCGGAATTAATTTTTTATAAATAGCATATGAATAGAGTGGATAGTTAAATTGGTTTTAAGGCTTACCAATTAAAGTCATTGTTTTATTATTATTTTTTTTTCAAGTGCTTTCAAATTTAATTGGGTGCCAATAAAATAATAAAGAAAATATATTTTACTATATGAGAACAAAAAAAAAGTCAAACATGTCATTAGAGAAGTCAAATAATGTCTTAAATAAGTACTTATTTGGTCAAAGATTCATTCAATATTTTTGTCTGCAAATTTAGGACTAAACAATTCTTCAAATCTATGTATATGTTTCATTATTTTTTCCAGATGTATTTAACTAACACAAGAAAGAGAGTCTAGAAGATTCATTTTCGCGGTATTTTGATGGCGGCGCTGAAGCAAAATGCATACCTCAACAATCAATGGACTCCTGAAGAACAATCTGCTCTTGAAGAATTGCTTGCCAAGTATGTCACTCATCCTATGTTTGCTAAGAACTATAGTTTTCTCATATGAATTTGCTCATAAGATGATTTTAACATTTGATGTCATATGATGAAACACATAGAATTTTATGACTTATTAGACGTTGACAAGTAGTTGAGAATATTCACCATCGAACCAATAGATTTAGGGCATGAATCACCCTAGAGAATGTCGATGGCAATAAAAAGTTATTGTTAGCTATTTCACTATTAATATTGCTTATATGCTGGTATATATGACTAATCGCTATTAGACTCTTTTTGCTTATGGATTTTCTAAACCATCTCTATTACTTTTGTACTTTGGATTTGTTTTGTTTAGTTTGATGAATATTTTGCCTAAAATGACAGTGAAATACTATTTGTTGCAGATACTCATCTGACAACGAAATGCATCGTTATGCTCAAATTGCGATGCACTTAAAAGACAAATGTTTACGAGATGTTATATTGAGATGTAAATGGATGAATGTAAGTCATACAGACAATTTTTGATTTCAGAATGCCTTCTTATTTGGAAAAAAACAACAGATATTCTTTATGGTGTCTCTGGAAAAAACATTAACAATTTACAATAATTCGGTTTCAGAATACCTTCTTAATTGAGATAAATCAGCTTTTTTTTCAACGATGCATAATAACTAGTTTAAATGTTCTTTTTCTTCTTTTTTCCTGTATTGAAGCAGCAAAAAGGGGAGCAAGGAAGTGATGATATTTCAAACAAGGTTCTCGACCCTTTCTATATATATATATATATATATATATATATATATATATATATATATATATATATATATATATATATATATATATATATATATATATATATATATATATATATTTCATTTTGCAAGTGTCTCTTTGTTAGACAAATGTTCTTTGCTTCAACATACATTCATATATAGTCATGGCCTATGTTGATCTCATTATCGATAATTCATTGATCATATATATTTGGGATCATTAAGTATAAGAAGAAAAAAGGGAAAAAAATTATGTAGATTTATTGGATTTTGAATAATAAGTTCTTTTTTCATTATTTCCTTGTTTTTTTTTTTTTAGGAAAAGCTTACAGATCTTATGCCAAAATTAACTAATCACGCAAATGCTCCTCTCAATGCTCAAGCTATTTTGCCAATGGACAGTAATGGTGGAATTTTCTACCAAGGTTAGTCGTTTTGCCTCTGCTTTTATTTTTAATACATTTTCAGGAAGATGAAATGAATAACGATGATAAAAGTATAATATCGTCTTGATGATTAAAACCAAATCATTAAACTTGTTCTGATAACTATAATATACATCCAATGTTTCAGCATTATTTTTTTTGAATTTTTTTGCAGCCATTGGTGGTCCCACTGGGATGCTTCTTGAACAAAATGCTCAGGCATTGGATCAAATTTCTGCTAACTTTGCCGCTTGTAAGGTCAGTTGATGATTTTGATATTTTCCAGTATACCTGTGTCACCCCCTTTCATCTGTGATATATGACAAACATTAATACTAATATTGTTTATTGTTTACACTTGTAATAAGTTTATTCCATAAGGAGAATGTATGATTTTTATCATTAAAACATTATTTTTTTGTGACTAATGCAGATCCAGGAAAACATCAACCTTCTCTTGCAAACTCAAAGTAATATCTTCAATGTTATAAATAAGTATGATTGATTATCCTCTCTCTCGATCAAACTATATATATGTTTGCGTATCCTTACTTAAGTATCGGTTTATTTTGCATCTTGTCATTCTCTTTTATCGTTATTGGATCTCTGGTACGTCCAAAATTTGGTTATTGATTTAGAATAGACTAGGATTGTGTTCTCCATGACCTTAGGACTATAACTTAGATCTCATACGAATAACAGTCTCTTGATATAATGCATGCATGACTTAGCAAGACCAATACACCTATACGCTTATTAGCCCTATCAGGTGAATATCACTCATCTCCTTTCGGCCTTAGAGTGTTTAAGTTTTAACCCTTTTTTACTTATTTAGAAGCTATTACCTCTCGGGCTCAAGTCGTCGAAACAAGTTATTCAATTGTAGAGTTCATTAGTTTCTTACTTTCCTAATCAAATACTTCTCTCTCTCTCCCGAGAAAGTAATGAATAAATGTAGGTCCTAAAGTTTGCACTCGTTAGAAAGCAATCAATGCAAAATTAGAAATAGAGCAAGCAAGACATTAATTGACAGTCATTTGTGGTTGATTTTAACGTTGCTCCTTAATCATGGTTCTCACAACCCTACTTGTGGTGTTTAGCTGAACATGGTCTTAACCAAACAATTGTTGAACATTGATGAAAAGTTTTGAATTAATAGACTTACAATAATGAAAATCAATGATTCTTGATACTTGAATCCCAAGATCAAACGTGGATCGACTAACCAAAAGATAAAACCAAAATAGAAAGCTATTGTCTTTGCGATAAAAAAAAACTTGTCTCATCGTATCGATGATAAAATTATATCAAACCCTAAGTAATTAATTACAGTATTCAATATGAATACAAATCGAAATAGGAAAGTAGTTCAGTCAACAACATTCACGGATAGGTGAACGGCTCGTGAAGCTTTCACGGTCCGTTTAAACTTCCTGTGATCCAACACTTGCAATTATTTTCTCAGTTTCAACTTCTTCTTTCCACGAGTCACTGTACGGTCCGTCTGCATCTTCACGGCTCATATGGGGTCTCGTTTAAATTCACTTGCTTTTTCCTTCTACATATCATGTTCACGGTTGGGTTCACGAGCCGTATACATCTTCACGGCTCGTCTGGCCTCTCATCCACAACAACTTTACTCTAATTTCAAGATTTCTTTTCTAACTTCTTTTAACATCTCTTTTCTTGCTGTTAGCGGAAACGTGAAACTAAAGAACAAGGAAGAACAATAATATTTAACGTGGTTCGGATCAAAATGATCCTACGTCCACCAAAGAACAACTGCACCAATATTATTTCACTCTACAAAGAATACAAGTGAAATACTACAAGAGAGAGAACACAAATGCCTTAGAAGGTGAGAAGGCAAGTGAGAGGATGATTTGAAAATGAATTAAGAGCTACCTATTTATAGGAATGAATTCATCCTATTGATGTCATCCATGACATCACTATAAGTCAAAAATGTCAAGGTTAAGATATGAAACCATTTTATGGTTTGCCTAACTTTCACCTACAAAGATATTATCTTGACTTTTATTTCGTACTAATTATCTTCCTACCAAATATTCATGTTAATTCATCTTCCAATGAGTTTGATTCCACAAGAACCAAACCAACTCTTTCACTTGCACATTAGGCACAAGAAACATCATATCTACAAAAACACGCTTGGTTCCTTGCAATAATCCATTGTTTTGGGCATCGAATGTGCTATAAGTTCACGACACATCAATCTTTTTTTCACGAGTGAGTGTCTTTTACCATCGTCATGAATAAATAAGGTTAAATTACATTTATATTAAAGTACATTTTTGTATTATATGCTCAACAAGGCAAGTAATTTCTTAACTTAGATCTCTCTATTTGCTTTCCACTTTGTAACATGCTAAAATAAATGATCTCTTGCAGCTTAAATGACATTTCAGAGATGAATCTGATGCCTCCACTCCCTATACAGCTAAACGAAGAGCTCGCCAACTCAATCCTTCAACAACCACCATCAGTCCAAGAAAAATCATGAGTTCCTACATTTTGTTCATGTTTTGGGGAGTTATAGAGATGCTTTACTCAAATTGAGGCACTACCAATTACTTTGAAAACATTATACTTGCACCAAGTTAATACTGTTTGTCTTCTTTTTTTATGCAATGTTTTCTTAATGCAGATTGTGACCTCTCATATTTTGAACACATTTGTAGCATTAAATGATATGGTATGAAGAAGTTTAGTTGTAGACATGTAAGAAGGTACTTCTAATTCAAGCTTCTCGTTAACTATGTGTGTGGTATAGGATAGAAATTGATCTCCTCTACTAATGCTTTTCAATCAGGCTTGTCGCACCAGGCTTACCTAGTACGGTTTATATTTCTTATATTTAGGGGGCAATGAGTTATTTTATGAGTTCAAAGAAAGCTATTTATGTTCAATCAACGAACATAAGTAGATACTGTGTCACAATACAACTACCGGGCCGTGTGGTCACCTACTCTAGTTACCTAGTAAGGAACCATTACCACTCAATTTACAACAGGCCCTGAGAAATACCTTTAGTATTTAAAACGTTATGTAAACTTGAGTACAAGGAAATCTTTTACAAACAAAGGAAAACCCTCCTTAAGAACTAACTTCAAAAGGTAGAAGAACTTCAAAGAATATGAAACAATATAAAAATAGACACAGTTCCCACCATAGGGATAGATGATTAGAAGTTGATGGAGATTTTTATCCACGTCCTCACCGAAGAAACATCACTAAACCTGCAACTTAGATTGGGTACCAGACCGGATTGTACTAGTACCGTTCCGGTCCGATAGTATTTGGGATGGAATGGGATGCATTGAACGGGGACTCAGAATGGAACAATGTCATGATTCGGTACTGGTATAACGCAACCGGTTCATCCCAGTTCCAGTCCGGTCCTGGTAAATCATTATTAATTAAAATTAAAAATAGTATGTGTCATGAATTTATACTTTTATTAGCATTTCTTTTTTGTTTATTTAATTTTTATATTAACAAACGTAAGCTATTTAAACTATAAGTTATAAGTATAATTAATAACTTATTAACTTCAAAAGATTCAAATTTTGAAAACTTATAACATATGCTCAAAAACTTTTTTAAACTTTAACTTACAAATTTATATAAGTAAATTCTTATTTTTAAAAAAATATCTTGAAAATAAACTTAAATCAAATTACATTATAAATTTCAAAACTTAAATACTACTAAAAAAACATTATTATTTTTACAAAAAAACATTCATATTTTTGTAATTCAAATAACTCAAAAAAATTATTATTATTTGAAATAGTTATATGTGTTGTCCCGTTTATTCCATCTCGTTTCATTTCGTCAGTCCGTCCCGGTTCTATCTCGATATATAATGGGACGAGACAAAATCTAAGCCAACTGATAGGTATCCTGTACCAAGCATGTAGCTGAGCCAAATAATTAATGGTACCAGGCATGGTACACAAGCCAATTCAAATAATTAATGGTACCAGGCATGATACACGAGCCAATCCAAATTCATAGACATCAGAACAATCACAATCACAATGAAAAACAATCTTTCCTTTCCATTTTGAAGAAAGCTAGGAGGATTTTGGAGTCCAACATAAAATCCACGTTTTCTAGCTATTGGTTCTGTCAGCCGCTACAGCAACAACACTATAATGGGAAAATTCCCGCTATTATGGGATGAGGTCAGCCTGAGTAACATTTCAATCTCAAAAAAAATTCATCGTGCCACCCAAATAAATTTGATACCACATTCCGATAATTTTGTAACTCGCAATGAGGTGTCTTTTAATTAATGATTTAACATGTTGTAACAACAGATACTAATTTACCTATCATTCATCCTAGAACGATTTCTCAAAAAATTATTTGACAAGTAAAGAGGGATAGAGAAAGTAATAACTATTAAACTAAATCATGTGATTATTGATGGCGTCAAAATTTGACACATTTATTAATTATGTTTTTTGCATGTATGCATATGCAATCAGTGAACGACGTGCTCGATTCGAATAACATAATTTCATTTTTTTTTTATGTTTAGTTGATTAAAATAAAATTGGAGGAGGAGGACATTTCATAATTATGCATGTAATATGCCCTCCTCAATATACCTCTTTTTGACATTCAATATTATATATACATATATACATATATATATATATATATATATATATATATATATATATATATATATATATATATATATATATATATATATATATATATATATATATATATATATATATATATATATAACCTTTCATCTCACAACCCTCACTTTACATAATTCGTCTAAATTATGTAGGAACATACTTATTAAATATAAAAATAAATTTAAGTTTATTTAAAAAATGATTTTCTAAGAATATTTCGCCCCTTACCCAACTGCCAAAATGGAAAAGAGAGTTAATATATATTTGACTTATCAATTATGAATTTACGTCATCAGTGAAGAGTATTGGACTCGTAAATGCTCTCTTTAGATTTGGTAAATGGCAAAATATAGATATTATTAAAATAGTTATAATAGTTATAGTGATTCCATATTACTTCTATTATATGGAAGTGTCACGATCCAAACCGCCATAATTGACACCCACATTACAACCCAACTAAACAATACTAACCAAAAGACAGGCATATAGAGATGTGGAAATAAGTTTAAATAATCAATTTAAAAGTTGAGTGCCCATAACCCTTGTAAGTTGCCAAACACAAACATAAACAAGCGAAAATTTAACCCCCAGAATCTGAAAGTCATTGTACCAAAACTTCTAACTAAACTGTCTAAGATAAGGGGATGCAACCCCAAAACAACTAAACATAAGTAAGAGTCTGAAAGGTCTAATTCCAAAGGAAATATACTAAGATCCTAGATAAATTCATGATAGCTTGAAAGAACTGGCTCACCCTTGAACTTGACAAGTCAGTGATCTCCTAAATGAGGTCTCCCAACAGCCGCCTGAAGATGCCCTGTACTCAACAAAAAAAAAACAAGTGCAGTATTAGTACACAAACAACGATGTACTAGTAGAATCACGCAACTATATATATTACAGTAAGTGAAACATACAAAAGTTTCTACAATATAGTAACCCACACATATACAGAAAGAATAACAATTTACCAGTTCATGCCCCATATATCATTTTCACAATATCAGTCTCAAATGCAACAGTCAATGATGGTCCTCTCATGGAACACACACTCAAACTGTTAGTGTCGGAATGTAAAACCCGATCCAATAATGTGTCGAAATGTGACACACAATCCAATATGTATCGGAACGTAACACCTGATCCAATCAACCACAATTACAGACACAATCAACAGACATATCTAACATATAGGGGAAATTAAATCATCACCTACCTCAAAACCAAACCTGAACACTCTTAAGTAACTTGAGATTTCTCTGCCAAAGTGCAATACTTTGCTCAAGTGATATGTCGAGAAGAGGAGAAGATAGTGATTTCGATGAATTTGAAGAACTAACTTCTGTACATGAATTCAAAACAATAAGGATATTACAAAAGTTGAAAAAGAACATAAGGCTAGAGTTGTTCGAGAAAGAAAGGAACATCATAGACAATCGACTTAAAAGTAACTCCGCGACCTACTCAAATGATGAAAGCATTGAAGATACAAAAGAACCTAACAATGATGAGGAGTCAAAAGGACAATAGAGGCCGGGATGTTGCCTGATGAGATTGTGAAAATTCTTGCAGCTCGTGAGAAGAAGTTTTCTCATCAGACTCGGAGGAAGAACATGAGAAGCAACCTACATCTAAAAAGAAAAGATCCAAGTGTCACACCTCGAGAGTACACCCTAGAAGATATGGTGTTTTTCAAAATTTGCAACATGGCGTACTTGACCTCTCGGAGGTCTTGCATAAGCCCTTAGACATCATTCATTGCATACATGTATGAAAAGAAGTGTGTCATTGAGACTTTTCACATGAATAATATCTTAAAACATCTTTTATTTAAAACAATAGAAAATACTAAGTCTCAACATATGCCAGTCTTAGACTCAAGAATACTTGGGACACGACCCATACAATCGAAATATAGAAACTAATGTCTATTACAATACTTTGAATAAAAGAAATCTAAAGATAGTAATGTTCTCGAATCAAGTGAGGATATATCCCAACTTTGCTTGAAAGAGTCATAGTTTCCAAGCTTTGCTTCAAGACGCCTTTCATGTTCCACCTACACCTTTAGATATAGAGAAAATGTATGGAATTAGTACAATGCATGTATTAAGTATGGAAAAATGCATAAAATCATGAGAAACGGATATTTATGAGAAACATGTTCTTTTTTATTAAAACTTCATATTAAAAGTATAAGAATCACATTTAAACACCAAACATCACAAATAAGACACATTCCAAGTTATACTAAATTTATAGCAACTTACAATAACATTACAGTGAACTTCATAGCAACTTTACATATAACTCACATATCACAATATAGCATCAAGAATATATTGAAATACATAAACATGAGATCTTCCTACCAAAGGTGATTCTAAGGCTCACTTGAGTGAGTTATGAAGCGACCACCCATACAATTCCTTCACACACTCCTAAGAGATCCTTTAGACTACCTAAGATAAGGTTATTCTCATTTCATTAATCAACTTTTCCTATCTAGAGTTATTCTTAAGACTTCCCTAGGTAAGACATGAAGGGACCATTCATATGCCCCCTCCACACCTTAACTAGGCAATCCTTAAAGTTACTCTAGATAAGTACTTATTCATTAACATACTTGCTACTTAAGTCATTATCTTCATTAGTTCAGTAAGAGACATTCAACACTTAAGTACATTCAAATAATGGTCTTGGAAAATACCTAGGGACTCACACACTAACATCTTCAAAGCCTAATCGTGCAATGTCTAGATAGCGTCCCATACCACTACCTAAACTTCATAGTTATTCTCCAGCACTAGTAGCTATACCATATGATGAGAATAGGCAATAACCGGATTAGACCATACTAGCTATGCATGAAATCCGGAGTCATAAACCTACTCCGATGAAGGGTGTTCTACTTGCCAGTGGTAGAACTAGGACACATCCCATATAGGCACATGGTTAACTAGAGAAACTTCCCAAGCATACTCACTCGGTGCTAGCCTTTGTTCTCATAGAGTATTTCAATAAAGGTGAATATGAAGAGGTTCCATATCTAGTTCACAACCCAATCACATTACACCTTACTAAATAGGGTCCATTAAGACTACCTACAATGGTCAAGATGATAGCTCAATGACTTTCCTAAGGATAATTTCATGTTGTTCCAGCAAATCAACCCTAAGTCCACCATTCACACAAGAAGGATATCATTACGGCTTTCAACTTCAAGGATATCATAACCTTCCATCTAGGATGAAGGTTCCACATAAAGGACCTTCTTAACTATGTTCAAGGTCAAATATCAATCACACATACAAGACTAAGAAGTTTTAGCATACTAAGTCAAAAAGTCATATTCACATTGTACATGTATCAAGTAAGGGACACAAGTCTACCAAAACAAGACACACTCATACTCCACTATACCACATATAGCATATCATTCAAGAAGCACATATGAATAACCAACAATGCCATCTATAAGTCACCCTATTCACTACTATAGTATCATTAATCTAAGTTATTACAAGTCTCATATAATCAATCAAGAATCATCATACTTCAACATCAAGTAATACACATAATGACTTCACTATATCCTACTAGAGACACACATCATCAACTAGAAGAACTCATGCTTTGACTCCACATATACACATAAGTCATCAAGACCTTCACAAGATTCAATATCCAAGTTTTAACATGATAAAGCCATAATTCATAAAGTAATGCCGACGAGGCCACATTGTTTCATAATTCATAAAGTAATGCCGAAGAGGCCACATAATTCACAAGTATGGCACATAAGCACCGCCACCATAAGTGGACCATACCAAACAGCATTGTCATCTAAGACCTATACTACACAATGTAAAAACAAAATTAGGTCAACATACCATCAATCCAATCTCACAACTTCAATCTATAGCCAATTCAACCAACTCAATATGCAAAGGCTCTTATCAACAATCATAATCACCATTCAATTCAATAATCACAATATACAATGAATCATAGATAATACAATATGAATTCATCAAATTAGGGTAGCCTACTTACAATACTAGTATGATTCTTTCATAATTCAATAGCCCTAATCAAACCACACAAGAATTCAATAACATACAGACAAAATCGAATCACCCACAAAATAGTCAAAACTAGGGTTTCATGAATTGCATGGGTTCATAGAGTTTTTAGGTTAAAATCATCGAACTAACATCAATTTAATCAATATACAATGATTCAAAACGTCTTATGCAAGAACCCATGGCTAGATATCAAAATAGGACAATTTCATCTTTTGAAAGACTTTGGAAATCACTTTAAAGATTGGATCCTTGAAGAAAAGAGATTCAAGGATGAAAGACATACCTTAATTGATGCTAGACCACAAAACTGAGAAGAATTTATGGAGAAACCAAGCTTCAGCTTCAACCTTCAATCTCCATTCAAGCTTTAATGGTGTTCTAGAGAGTTCTTTAGAGATTTTGGGTTTTGATTTTGGAACAATGAATTCATCTATGTGTTTAAGACTTATAAACCCACTTATAATATCTAAAATGACCTTAATAAACCGTCCAACTAATTTTAGAAAGGCAAGGTGAATTACCCAAAACACCCTTGGGCTGGCCGAGACACCTGCAGAAATTATAGGTGTCATCGATGGACCAGCACCTAAGCTACGTAGCCCAACCAACGGACCGTCCTGTTGGTCCGTGGTTTGGGTCAGATACTGTACAAATGGGAGCTTTAGCTCCCTAGCCTAAGTGTTGACCAACTCCTTCCACCTACGCGGCGTCGACCAGCCTACTTGGCGTCGATTGCCATCTGTAGGTGAGGCTGGTTTTGACAGTTTTTGGCTGGGAGTTGGGTCCTCCTCAAGGACCCCTTGGTTGGTCCTTTGGGGAGTTTTTTCCGGAAGTTTCCAACCCGAACATAGTCGTACACATGTTTAGGAACGCTCACATCAATTTCATCCAAAACGAACACGTAAAACTTGACGAAACACACTAAGACACAAAAGCACGTTTCAAGGCAAACCTTTTGAACGTCATGGACGTTCTTGGACGTTTGACCTTAAACACCGCCTCCTAACATCATTATAAACCATTTTAGGACTTCAAATCATCAATATACAAGTGTTAGACTCTAGTTTCACCTAAGTCTTTTTGGAGGTGTTACACCAAGAGCTCTGGGTCTAGACCAGTTATTTTGAAGGATCTACCGCCTCCTCCGTTCTTAGAGAGAGCTCACTAGAATTCTTAAAGAAACGCAAGATACAGGTGCCAAAATCATCAGTTCACTTTTTTGCATAAACCAAATATATTTACTCAATAGGGGTGCTCAGCTTGGTCTTGGTCCAAAACAAGTATATGATGCAAAGGATCAATAATAGAGGCCCAGTTTACCCTTGTTATATTAATCCCATGATCCTAGCACCCAACTATGATTTTTTTTCACCATTAAATTTAAGTCAAAACCCTCCCCAAGCATAAATAGCAAGGATATATGTTCTAAGAATCAATTTACGAATTAGGGAATTAATTGACTTACCTTTAGCGCGAGAATTAGTGAAAAATCTGAATAAATAACCCTATGTCTCCCTTTTTCTCTCCAAGAACGAAATTTGCAGAAAAATAACGTTTTTGGTACTTTTCCCATTTTTACTCGCGACTGGCCCGTCATAGTGGGCCAAATCCCGCCATGGAGGGAATAATCCCGCTATGGCCGGTTGCACGGAGACAGAGACTCAGAATTTGTGTTTCAATTCTCAATTTTATGACACACCCTTGAACATTGATGTTCTAAAACCATCCTTTCACGCTAAGATCAATTACGGGAAATCAACACGCCCGAATTCAATTCCATAAAGTCATACAAGCTCCTTATCGTCTTAGTTATCCACTCAAATCATTAAATTCATGATCAAATCCCCCATCCATTACTGGATTACCTAGACATCACCTGACTCGGATTTCGTCCAAGCCTGGCCTAGGTTGGAAATTTCCAAGTTAATACTCAGAAGTTTTCTGAACAAATTCATTCCCCATTGGCTTATCCATAACGATGGGAAAATGTCGTTACAAGAAGTGAATAAAGGAGCTTACGGCTAATTGCTCAATTGATCGATTTGCTCTTCTCCTCTATTTATACTTAATAATTTCTTCATTTTAATATATTTTTCGTATTTTTTTAGTATAGAATGTATTTACAAATTACTAAAAAAATAAAATATTTAAAAACGTATTAAGAATTTGATTAACTATCGAAATTTCATTTGTGCCACATAAATTAGGACAAAGAAAGGAACATATATTAAAAAGTATTACTCTAAATTACAATAACTAAGAAATTAAATCTCTTCGATCATATAGTGGAGCTTAGGACCGTCAGTCACTTGACCAATTTGCCCTTCTCTTCTATTTAGACCTAATAGTTTTTGTTTTAATTTATTTATCTTATTTTTCTTTTTAGTATAATATGTATTTAAGATTACTAAAAATAATGCTATAAATTACAATAATTATAAAAAATAAAATATTTTAAAAATTCATATTGAAAATTCGATCAATTCTCAAAATTTCGCACGTGTCACATAAATAAGGTCAAAGAAAGTAACATGTATTAAATAAATATTACTATAAATCATAATTAATAACTTAAAATATTAAAAAATCGATCAACTCGCAAAATTTAACACCATAATTAGGATTGAGGGAGCAACATATATTTTTTAAAAATTAAGTAAAATTACGTTAAGGATACTACATCACAATAATTAACAACTTAAATTTTTTGAAAAATATATATTAAAATGTGATTAAGAGTGTGTTTGGTATGAAGGGAAATGTTTTCTAAGTTTCCCATTTTGGTTGGATTAAATGTTCTGGAAAATATTTTTCAAAATAACTTATTTTCCTCAAATTTAAGGAAAATGACTTTCTTTTAAAAATTAAGGAAAACATTTTCCAAACTCTACTTAACCTTAAATAATAATATTTTTGTATCCTACTCTGTCCCGTACCGGACGCTCCCCACAATTTGTTTTTGGAAAAATTACGCGGATAAGCAAATTTATACTATTTAATTACTCATCATAGCTATAGTTTGCTAAAATTACCACTCACGACTAATATTATACATTAATTACGTGGGTTGACTTCGAGTTTGTATAATTAGTCATGTTTGTATATGTATAATTCGCCAGGATATACAAATAAATATGTATAATATACAATTTTTTAGCCTATATACATATACAATTCACCTCTCTCCCACTCTCTCGCTCGCCTCTCTCCTCCCTCTCTCAATCTCGCTCGCCTTTCTCCTCCCTCTCCCAATCTCGCTTGCCATTTATACAAATGTATATGTATAATATACAGGTATATACAATTATATACATATACAATTCACCTCTCTCCCACTCTCTGCCCTATCTCGCTCGCCTCTCTCCTCCCTCTCTCGATCTCGCTTGCCTCTCTCCTCTCTCTCCCAGTCTCACTCGCCTCTATCCTCCCTCTCCCAGTCTCGCTCGCCTCTCTTATCCCTCTCCCAATCTCTCTTGCCATATATACAATTACATATGTATAATATACAATTATCTAACCAATATACATATACAATTCACCTTTCTCCACTCTTTTCCCCCTCTCTCTCTCCTCTCTCCTCTCTCTCCCAGTCTCGCTCGCCTCTCTCCTCCAAATAACATGTAGCTACAAATTATAATTATTAAACTATAGCTATGGAGAGTAATTAATTATTCTTAAGTGGCTATATGTGAAAGTTTCCCTTTTTTTTAACCTCTACTTTATCCCTACTATGCCCCCCCCCCCCCCCCGCGCCTCCCAAAACAAAAAAAAAATATTTTTGAAATTTGCAGATTTAAATATTTTTGCTTTTACCTTACTCAATCCCTACTATCCCTACCCTCTTCCCCTCACACAAATTTGTTTGAAAAAATATTTCAAATTTATAAAATTTCACTTTTTTACCCCATCCTATATCGTGATCCCGCAACCCCCATCCCCGATCAAATTTTTTTTTCAAGAAATTTGTTTGTTGAAAATATTTCAAATTTACATAATTTTATTTTTTACGTCACGTCACCCCTACCCACCCTGGCCATCCCTGTCAATCACTTGTCATCTTTCAGACTTATTATTCACCACACATTCGTATGATAGAATGGAGCAATTGGGTGGATTTCAAACTTATTTATCACTTTTAACATTTGAAGAAGAAAAATAAGTATTTTATAATATATTAAAAGTGACTAGAAACATGGAAAAACTATTTTTGGAATAATATATGTGTAAAGTGAACTAAAAGGGTAATAGAATAAACAGAAAAGGAAAGAAAAAAAAAAGACAAATAACGATTTGGATTTTGGAAAAAGTTTCCAAAA
This sequence comes from Solanum sitiens, assembly GCA_016801875.1. Taxonomy (NCBI): domain Eukaryota; kingdom Viridiplantae; phylum Streptophyta; class Magnoliopsida; order Solanales; family Solanaceae; genus Solanum; species Solanum sitiens. The sequence goes on along the minus strand of JABWTJ010000520.1, from coordinate 629,023 downwards.
AATATCAAACCTAAGTAGAATTAATTAATTAGGAAAAACGTTTCTTTTTCGTAAAACAAACACTAAACCTTAAAATAAAATTAATCCAACACCTAAATTTCAAAAATAATTCCGAATCCAATTCCATAATGGAAACAATTTCTCCTAATCCTTGTAGACTAATGACTTTTGCTTTTCTATATAACAATCACACACTAAGTTAAGAAATTACATCCTACACTAGTAAACTTTCTCGTTACTTAATACCCCTTCTATTTCATCAATTTTTTGTCAAGATTTTTCTTTTTTGAATTACTCAAATGGAGGAGAAATCAAATAACAAGGATGCAACAACAATTGATTCTACAAAAAAGTCAAAGTACATTCTGATTTTACAAATCTTACTACTTGTATTAGCCATAGCTCTTGGTGTCACTCTAGCTTTTCGCGTGTTCAATGTTGATCATGAAGATACTACTATGGTACTTCACGATCCCATATTCAAAATTGAAGCAGTGTCATCAACTTCTTTTTCTGTATTGACTCGTTATGTTCATCCTTTGATAATGTATAATCCAGACAATTGGAACCTCACTTTATCAGTTCAAAATCCTAATAACAATTATGATTTCTATTACAACGATTTCAAGGCAAACATATCATATACCAACACCCTTCTTTGGAGTGCCAATGTGTTTGATAAACTCCATCAAGATGCAAGAGATCAAAGCTTAATCGATTTAACGTTTGCAGCTTTACCTGAGGCATATGAATATTGGATTGGTACATCTATTGTTGGTGACTTTGCGTCTGGTCAGACTACAAGATTTTCTGTTAGTCTAAGTGGGAAAATTAAAACTAGTGATCGTAAATCACCTTCTCATACAAGTTATCGCGAAGTTGAGGTGTCTTGTGAAGGTTTACGCGTTGAGAATTTACAAGACAATACACAAACGGGAGTATTAGTTGTTGATTCTTCAAAATCTTGTGTTGTTATCTCTCAAGATTCAACATGTTGATTCTCTTTCTGTTTTTGTAGACTAGTTTATGAAAATATATATTGTTCTGTTCTTTTATCTTCTACTAATATACGTACCCGCACGTTGCACAGTTAATTGATATATGTAATCGTAAATATTGATTTTATTGATAATTTTAAAATTTAATTTATTCTAAAGATAATATTGTTGAGAGAATGTTAATTTGCAACTTGATAGCACTATAATAGAATATTTGTGTAAATAAATCAACATATAAGCTTAGTTCATTATCTAAATTTTTCAATAATAATATAATGTTAATTTTCTATTACCATTGCAATCGAAGAAAGAAGAAATAGAGACAAATTGAAAAGTTCTTTAGCATTATCAACAAATAATGACCGAGCAATACATTTTGAGATTTTTTTCATTTTATCTCCACTTTTGTAAAATAATTAAAATTCAGGTTATCACTAAAATAAATAAAAAATCATAATTATATAAATCACAATTGTGATTATATCTTGCATAATCAGGCTATTATTGAAGAATATTGGAAATATACACGCTAATAATATCATATATATATATATATATATATATATATAAAATTTTAATACGTAGTGATAAAATCATTTTTTTATACCAGCAAATCCTCTTGACTTAATTGGTACATTATACATGTAATAAATTAAACCTCCATAATTGAAGAGAAAAAAGTTTCACAAAATAATAATAAGTAACTACAAATGACACTAATGTTTCGAATTTAGACTAACCCAACTAATAAAATAAGTAACTACAATAACATTAAAAAATATATCTTAGAGTAATTTAACCCCGTGGGAGATACAATTGACCTTGTAATTATTATATTGAAGTAGTTGCTAATTTCCTATAAAATATATTTAAGAAAAGTGTGATTTATTTTTTCAGTGATATCTTTAATTTTGAGTTTGTTATGTTTTATTTTTCAATTTACAAATTAAAATACTTTGAATTATGAATTTTTATAAGGAAAAAGAAGTATCTATTGTTTTCGATTTGCAAATTAAAATACTTTGAATTATGAAATTTTTAAATGGAAAAAGAAGTATTGAAATGAAATAAATATGAGTAGGGATGTATGTCTGTAATCACTTAAAATTTATTAAATAAAAATTTATAAAGTTGTTCGGATTATATTAAATTAATGAATATATTAGTCCAAATAAATATTATGGATTAATATAATTGATTAATTATTTAAATTCAGATAAATATGAATTTAATTAAAGCCCGCTCCATAAAGCCCATATGATATTTCATTTAAATCTGATTGGCTGAAGGGAGTCCTATTCCAATCGCAACTCCTCTAATCTAAAACAATAAATAGGGGTCTCATCATTCAGAAAAAGAGAACCAAGAATTCTAAATAAGAAACTAGAAAAAGCTCGTGGATCAAAAGCCATAAATTTCTCTACAAGTTCAAGAATTCAAGAATTCAAGGATTCAAGAATTCAAGGGTTCAAGTTCAAGATTTGAAGAAGTCAAGATCAAGTTCAAAAACGATCAAGATCAAGACAACGGATTCAAGATCAAGCTCCAAGCCCTTGAGTTAAACTAGAAAGTCAGGATCAAGATAAAATTCAAGTCAAGATCAAGATCAAGTCCAAGTCCAAGTTCAACTCCAAGATCAAGTTCAAGAACGATCAAGATCAAGACCACCGGATTCAAGATCAAGCTCCAAGCCCTTGAATTCAACTAGAAAGTCAAGATCAAGATCAAGTTCAAGTCAAGATCAAGATCAAGTCCAAGTCCAAGTTCAACTCCAAGACCAAGTTCAAGAACGAACAAGATCAAGACCACCGGATTCAAGATCAAGCTCCAAGCCCTTGAATTCAACTAGAAAGTCAAGATCAAGATAAAGTTCAAGTCAAGATCAAGATCAAGTCCAAGTCCAAGTTCAACTCCAAGATCAAGTTCAAGAACGATCAAGATCAAGACCACCGAAATCAAGCTCAAGCTCCAAGCCCTTGAATTCAACTAGAAAGTCAAGATCAAGATAAAGTTCAAGTCAAGATCAAGATCAAGTCCAAGTCTAAGAAGAAGTCAAGATCAAGTTCAAGAACGATAAAGATCAAGAACGATCAAGATCAAGACCACCAGATTCAAGATCAAGCTCGAAGTCCTTGGATTCAATTAGAAGTCAAGATCAAGATAAAGTTCAAGTTCAAGTTCAAGATCAAGATAAAGTTCAACATAAAGTTCAAGTCAAGATCAAGATAGAGATCAAGATCAAGATAAATCCCAAGTTCAAGATCAAGCTTTAAAGTCTTTTGAATTATATTTGAAAAGACGAATTCAGAGGAATCATAGAGATTGTAACACTCGCACTTGAAATAATATATCAATTGTTGCTATAATTTTCCGTTCTTGATTATTGTTTTCTCGACGCGAATTTTATTGTCTACAAATTCTGGCACGCCCAGTGGGACAATCTCTACCTCTCATCTCAACTTTTCAAGCATTAAAGAATATCAAAATGTCTTCCACTATAGAAGAACAACTAGCAAGCTTAACTAAAGCAATTGAAAGTCTGAAAAAGTGTGCACACGAACAGGATGCTAAACTTTCCAAGCTAACAAATAAGATGGATAAAATGATTGAAAGAAGATCAAGTCAATCACCTCTGAAGCTTTCTAAAATTCAAGACGAAGGAGAGTCTTGCGTAAAGCAAACAAAGATCAAAGAGATACATATCTCAACTGAAGGTTTGATTTAAATTGATCAATTAAAAAACTTTATCATAGAGGCTATCGAAGACAAATTTGAGTCTTCATCCAATTTTTCTCCCATATATGCAAAGCCATATACACAAAGAATCGATAACTTGAAAATGTCTGAGGGTTATCAACCTCCTAAGCTTCAACAATTTGATGGCAAAGGAAATCCCAAACAACATATAACACACTTTATTGAGACTTTCAATGCTGCTGGGACGTATGGTGATTATCCTGTTAAAGAGTTCGTTCGATATCTCAGAGAAATTGCCTTTAATTGGTACACAGATCTTGAACCTAATTCTATAGATAGTTGGGAGCGATTAGAGCAAGAGTTCCTTAATCGTTTCTATAGCACGAGGCGTGTCGTTAGTATAATGGAACTTACAAAGGCTCGTCAAGGTGAAGATGAGTTAGTTGTTGACTTTATCAATCGCTGGAGAAGTCTGAGCCTCAACTGCAAAGATCGCCTTAGTGAAAATTCTAGCATTGAAATGTGCATCCAAGGTATGAATTGGGGTCTTCACTACATTTTGCAAGGATTAAAGCCCAATACATTCGAAGAGTTGGCAACTCGTGCACATGACATAGAATTAAGCATGACTTTAAGAGAAAATCAACAATCTCCAGTCTATTTTCCTCATGAAGATGAAGATATGGAAGAACTCCATAGCGGGGGCAAATCTGCATCCGAAGATGAATTTGAAGCGTCAATGTATATCTAGATGCTCCTTATTGCATGAGCTTAAACTGCAGGTTACAATGCTCCTTGAAACACGAGCTTAAATTGTATGTCACTTAAATCTTCAAGTTGAAATGCCTTGAAATACGAGCTTAAACTGTATATCACTTAAATCTTCAAGTTAGAGTTAAATCTTCAAGTTGAAATGCTCATTGAAACACGAGCTTAAACTGTATGTCACTTAAATCTTCAAGTTTGAGTTAAATCTTCAAGTTGAAATGCTCCTTGAAACCCGATCTTAAAATGTATGTCCCTTAAATCTTCAAGTTTGAGTTAAATCATCGAGTTAAAATGCTCCTAAAGACACAAGTCTAAACTGTATATCATAAAGCTCTTTAAATTTGAGCTAAATCTTCGAGTTAAAAATGCTCTTTAAGGTACGAGCCTAAACTGCATGTCACTCCTGGCCCGCAAGAGTATAAACTGTGTACGACACAACAAAAACATCACTCACTCTTTCAGAACTACGTTGTGACTTGATCCTCTTCATCGAGGTACGTAGGGACTTAGAATCATATTCTAAGTTCAGTTGCATGAGTGTCAAAAACACCAAATGTTCCAACTTGATCTGTTGTATGAGTTAAAGCTATGAGTAATCATTCATAAAACTTCAGACTTGCACCGAATGGTGGTGACTCAATGGGGGCAAACCCTTATGAATAAAATTGATTCAAGAAGAAGTCTTCAAATTCTTCAAGCCTAGTCTTTGAAAGATAAAATATCTCGACAAGACTTGAAGAAGGGGGCATTTGTAGTCACTTGAAATTTATTAAATATAAATTTATAAAGTTGTTCGGATTATATTAAATTAATGAATATATTAGTCCAAATAAATATTATGGATTAATATAATTGATAAATTATTTAAATTCAGATAAATATGAATTTAATTAAAGCCAGCTCCATAAAGCCCATATGATATTTCTTGTAAATCTGATTGGCTGAAGGGAGTCGTATTCCAATCGCAACTCCTCTATTTTAAAACTATAAATAGGGGTCTCATCATTCAGAAAAAGAGAACCAAGAATTTTAAACAAGAAGCTAGAAAAAGCTCGTGGATCAAAAGCCATAAATTTCTCTGCAAGTTCAAGAAATCAAGAATTCAAGGATTCAAGAATTCAAGGGTTCAAGTTCAAGATTTGAAGAAGTTAAGATCAAGTTCAAAAACGATCAATATCAAGACAACAGATTCAAGATCAAGCTCCAAGCCCTTGAATTCGACTAGAAAGTCTGGATCAAGATAAAGTTCAAGTCAAGATCAAGATCAAGTCCAAGTCCAAGTTCAACTCCAAGATCAAGTTCAAGAACGATCAAGATCAAGACCACCGAATTCAAGATCAAGCTCCAAGCCCTTGAATTCAACTAGAAAGTCAAGATCAAGATAAAGTTCAAGTCAAGATCAAGATAAAGTCCAAGTCCAAGTTCAACTCCAAGATCAAGTTCAAGAACGATCAAGATCAAGACCACCGGATTCAAGATCAAGCTCCAAGCCCTTGAATTCAACTAGAAAGTCAAGATCAAGATAAAGTTCAAGTCACGATCAAGATCAAGTCCAAGTCCAAGTTCAACTCCAAGATCAAGTTCAAGAACGATCAAGATCAAGACCACCGAAATCAAGATCAAGCTCCAAGCCCTTGAATTCAACTAGAAAGTCAAGATCAAGATAAAGTTCAAGTCAAGATCAAGATCAAGTCCAAGTCCAAAAAAAAGTCAAGATCAAGTTCAAGAACGATAAAGATCAAGAACGATCAAGATCAAGACCACCAGATTCAAGATCAAGCTTGAAGTCCTTGGATTCAATTAGAAGTCAAGATCAAGATCAAGTTCAAGAACGATAAAGATCAAGAACGATCAAGATCAAGACCACCAGATTCAAGATCAAGCTCGAAGTCCTTAGATTCAATTAGAAGTCAAGATCAAGATAAAGTTCAACATAAGGTCAAGTCAAGATCAAGATAGAGATCAAGATCAAGATAAATCCCAAGTTCAAGATCAAGCTTTAAAGCCTTTTGAATTATATTTGAAAAGACGAATTCAGAGGAATCATAGAGATTGTAACACTCGCACTTGAAATAATAAATCGATTGTTGCTATAATCTTCCGTTCTGAATTATTTTTTTCTCGACGTGAATTTTATTGTCTACAATGTCATAAATTTAGGCTTGTTTTATTTTTAAAATTTTAAATACTACTTTCTATTTTTGTTTGGAATTATTTTAATATTCAATTCAATATTGATCTAAGATATATCAATTTTGTTGATAATTATTTTAATATTTTGTGCAATATCAATTATATATTTTATATGGATAAATAAAATTTGAATTTGAATTTTATATGATTGTTATTCAATATTTTTATATTTTGTTCTATTACTTTCCTTTAATACAACAGAGTCAGTTTTTCTAGTAAAATTTTGGTTAACATAAAACTAGGAAACTTACATAAATATATTATAATAAAAAAATATTTATCATTTATAACAATAATATTCTTTTTCACTTCACTTTTAATTTATTTATAATACAAGTTTAATTCATATTACAAAGAACAATATTTATTCACATTAATATAAATTTTAATGATAGATAATTCAATTATCACACATTTTAATACACTTATAATACAATGTGTCAAATTTTTACCAAACAAATATAATATATTTTAGAAAACAATTATAATTCATACATAATTCATATATATTGTATACATAATTCACTTTTAATACATATTGCAGATTTAATATAGTATTGCTATAAATGGTAATAAATAAAAAGTATTGCTAAAATCAGTAATTATTTATTAAAATGTATCAATTGATGTAATTTTTCCTTAAAGATCGTAGGAATTTTTTTGTCATTTAAATCTACTATCAATATTTTGTATATTTTTTTAAAATATTGTTATTTACATAAATGGTAAATTGACCTAATTAATAAAAATAACTAACTGAATAACATTAAAATATATCTTATTTTAAAGACAAATAAATCAGTTTATCCCTTTTGGGAGATAAAATTGACCTTGCAATTGTTATAAAAAGTAATTTCTATTTTGATATAGAATAGAGTTTTAAAAATGTGATTTATTTTTTTAGTAGTATTATACGTTAATTTTGAGTTTGCAATGTTTTATTTTTATTTGTTAAATTTCGTTTTTTGGATTTTCGATTTACAAAATAAAATATTTGGACTTTATGAAATTTTTAAAAGAAAAAAGAAGTATCGAATAAAATAATTGTAAGTAGAAAAGTATGACACAAATTTCAGTTATTCCAATTTTCATATTTTTTCAAATTCTTGTAAATTCTTTTTTCTTATTTTCTATTTTGAAAGCTTTTAACTAGAGCTATCAAAAAAGGGTCAACCCAGCCCCACCCAGCCTAAGCCTCGCGGGCCAACGAATTCGAGTGGGGTGGGTTGGCCCTTCATTGAGAAGGACCTGAATATCCTCAACCCAAACCCAAACCTTGAAGGGCCGAGGGCTGGGATGGGCTAGCCCTCTTTTTTTTTTTTTTCTTTTCAAACTTATAATTCTATAACATCAAGAAAATGAGTAGATTGTCAAATCAAATATGACAAACAATAGTATTATTTAATAACACTAACAAAAAATCTAATGTAATTAGCATGTATCTCACATACCAGATACACTAGCGAGATAAGTAAGTAATAAGCAAGATTGGAGGGACACGAGGCTGTAAGATTTTGTCTATGCATCTTAGATACGTGTGAATCTACTTTGATAGAGTGTATCTAGAACATATTAACTTAATTTTTAGTCCATATATTCTTATATGTATCTGGATGTACCAAAGTCTGATATGATACATAATATTGCAACATAGCGTGTATTTAAGTAATTAAATTATATACTAGCTAGATTATTGTAAGTTATCCTAGTAAAAAGTTTTGGCCCATGGGCCAACCCCGGCCCGACCCCGATCAAGCCTCAAGGGCTAGGGGCTTCTATAGGCCGGGCTTGTAAGCCCTAGTTTTAAAAGGGCTTGAAAAATCTTATCCCAACCCTACCCCAATAACGGGTTGGGTTGGGCTGGTCCCATGGGCTAAGCCCATTCTGACGACTCTACTTTTAACAATTGTTTGTATGCAGAATTTATATTTATATAAATATAAATCTATAAAGGAAAAACTACAGAATATGGCGAACATAAATATACATTTAAATAAAATAGCTACAATTTAGTTTTTTTATGTTATATGGATATAAATATATAGTAAATAGCAAAGTTAACTATATAGCAATAATCAGTTTTTTATATATATTTAATATAAATAAATATTAAATAGGAAAGTTATTATTGCACTCATAATTAATTAGTCCTCATCAATATCTTTTCTTTCATCAATATCCCTATATTACATATTTTTTGTATTTCCCCCCCTAAATTCCTTTCAATTCAAGATCTTTTTGTATGATTTTAGAAGCGATTTTTGTGATTTGAATTTATTATAAGGTATTTTCTAACTGATTTTTCTCCTCGTTTTTAATGAAAAATTTATTTATATATCTATTTTTATAGGATTTTGATTGAAATTGCTTTTTTCATGAAAATTATATTGCATTTATACGTTACTTTTTATGATGAAATTGCATATATCCTTGCGAAGAGTGTCACCTTTAATGCTGGATCCATTTCCTTGTCCCGGTGCACCAATGAGAGATCCCTATGAGATGGAGCGTAGGGAATACCCGCAGTTCAACGGAGCCGTTAGGTTATCGTTGTTAGCAGAGAGTGTAGAGAGAGAATTTTATTGTTTGTCAAATTTGTATGTAGTATAATACTTATATACATAGACAATTGTATTGTAATATTAATAAAATGGTGATTTGTGAATACAAGTATATCTGGATACATAAGTAATTTATCCAATTTAATTAGGCAATACAAGTATAGTTGGATATATCAATACTATATTTTTATAAATAAATACCTAATTTAACATCAAGCCTAGAAAACTTCACGAAACATAGATCGACGTTTTGTTGGTTTTTTCAATTTTTTATACAGTCGAATACTTTCACACTTTGATAGATACACAATTTATTGTTTTTTCCATTTTCTTATTTAATAACAGTGTATTCATATGTATAATATGTTGGTGTATTCATTTTTTTTTGTTTAACAATAGTGTACACATTTTTCAAATTGTTGTATTCATATGCTAAAATTGTACTACTTTACCTTGTTTGATGTATTAATACATTAAATTTTTATAAATACTTGTATCCTTGATATATTAATACTTTAAGTTTATAAATAGAAACACCAATTTGAATTCAAAGTAGTCATATGCTAATTGTACAAGTAATACATTTCCCTTATTTAGTTATTGTAATTACAACTGTATTAGTGTATGAATAATAAAAAATAAAAAATATATGCAAAAATATAACGAGAAAAAGACATGAATACTCTTTTATATTCAAATTTTTATGAATACCTTTATAATTAGTATTTAGTGAATATATTGTATTTAGGAATATAAATAAAACTTATTGTATTATGTGAATGAATCATATTTGCATACAATACGTAATTATTAGTTGGTAATCTAATAATGAAAATTTCAGTTATTTAGGAACATATAAATGGTTGGCACTTGAGAGTTATGGTGACATATCATACCTTTAGTACATTGTATAAATAATAATAATAACGGCAAAGGACCTAAAATACCCTCGAAGTATTAAAAATGGTACAAAATTACTCTTCTTTATTGGCTCCAAAATGTCCTTTTCACCCACCTATTGGCTCAGAACTACCCCTGTCATCCACCTTTGGGTTAAACACTGACCACTTATTTAACGGTTTTAAATTTAAACTCTACCCACCCATTACTAATTAAGCCCCACCCTATTAATAAACCATTTCTAATATCAAAATCGCCCTAAACACTACTAAAGCACGACGAAATTACCAATTCCTGAAAATGACATTCAAAATTATTTGAGTCTGAATTGAAACCCAAATAAAATTTAGGTTGAGCCATTTAGGAGGACACTTTCAATAGGATTTAGTATCAAGCTTGATTTGAAATTTATGATTAAAGGTAAAGAAGTAGTACCTTTCGAATTAATTCATGTACTTTTTTTAATATAATTTTATAAATATTTCTTATTTGTTTTAAATATTAAAAACATTAATATATTCTTTTTCAAAAAAAATTATCGATTAAGTAACATCACATAATTGAGGCGAATGAATAATTAAGATGAACATAGTTAGACTTTTAAGTTTCACTACAAAAAAAAAAACATTTAGCAACGGATTTCAGCAACAAACAATATTCTGTCACTAAATAAAGATGGATTAGCTACGGAAAACTAATTTGGTTGCTAAAATATGAAATGAAGTATTAGGAGCTTCAATAGTGACGAATTAGCGACAAAAATTCTAATGTGTCGCTAAAATTTGGCGCCTTTATTTGCCTACGAAAACTGCTATCTATGGTTGATAACAAAATTGATAATCTCTTAGCGACGAATTTAACGACGAAATAATTTGTCGATAGTGTTGTTTTATTTCTTGCTACAAATATTTGGTTGTTGGCTAATTTCCTTTAAATTATAGTGAAATATTTAGCGAGAAAACGCATATCCGTCGCTAAAATCATCGCTAAAATTTACCCATATTTTTATGGCTCAAATATTTCCCTCTCAAAGTGTTAAACACTTTTCCCTCATTTTCACATAGAAAGAGTGACAAAACCTCTCATCTCTTAGCGTACTGCGAAAATGAGAAAATCTTTGTGAGTGAGAGTGACAGAAAAAGCTCTTGTCGCTCCCCACCCACCCACCTACCCACTCAACTCGAAAATTCTTTGTGAAGTGAAACTTTGTAGATCTTGGAAGAAGGTGAGTTTAGTGAAGTGAAAGACCAAAATTTCACCAATTTGGGTAAGTATTCTCTCTATTTAATCTCTATTTTATTTGTCTTTTGCCTGTACAACAATAATTTAGCAATCAGTTCTATTTTGTTTGTAATGTAAGAATTCTTGATCTTTTTTTTTCTTTTTATAAAAATGATTTCGATGTTTTTATTCTTTGGTGTGTTTTCTTGTCATATGATTTTCTTATTGTGGACCCATTTTGATTCATTCTCTCATATGCCTAATTTTGACAATACTTTTCTCTATTTTAGTCCTTAAAAGTAAATACACGCATTTATTTCTTGTATCGATGACATGATTGATTAATCGTTGCTGAAAATCAGGTGTATTTATTTAGACGTTGCTTAATCATTGCTTGAAATCAAGTGATGTTGCGTCATTGTTGGAAACTTGTCCCTACTGCTTGGAGGTTGCTACTTCATGGTTGCTAGAAACGTGTCGCTACAGGTTGGACACTTCTTCATTTTTGTTGGTTGATCAAAAGGTAATTTCAACTCCATAACCTCATATTTCTTTGAAAATCAAATTTTTTTTTTCTACTTTTTCAATATTCGTTACAGATTTGATATTTTATATATAGATTTGGCTGAATCTCAAAGAAATTAAAGGTAAGGTCTTTAGAGATTTTTTTTGGTAAATTCTTTAAGTTCAAATAAATCTATTCTATTTATATATTTCATTGTATCTCTATTCTATATGCTTTTCTGTTCATATTACTTTTCTATTCGTATGTATTTCTTTTGACAATAACTTATATGTATTGTATTTGAACTTAACCAAGAGGTCGTATATGATTTTTTGTTCCTCTTCTATATTTAATTGTCATTGCCTTGAGTAATGGTTGAATTGACAAACTCTTGAAAGTTTAAGAATTATGGTTGAACATAGCAAACATTGTTTATATTGTAGGTTTGAGTTAAAGTTGTTAACAAGTCATTGAAGAAAATATTAAGAGTCACGACTAAAAAATTTTCTGCTTGCCTTTTGTATTATTGTTAATGAAACTATACTTCTACATGATCCAAATGGGGAGACAATTGAAATGGATGAACCAATTGAAGATGAATTGTTTCCAGAGCATCATAAATTAGATGAAGAATCTATAGAATATGAATATGAAACTAGGAATTAAACCGAAGAGGATGATGAGGAGTTTGAAGAAGAAATAGATACAGACAAGTGTATTGATAGTAATATGCTACAGTATCTTCAAAGACGTTTTTTTATAGTAATATGTTTTGGATGCAATTTGTTTCTTATGGAAAAGCAGTGCTTAGTGATTGTTGTATCTTTTGTGTGCTTTGCAACTCTAATTTCTTAAAGCTATTAGTATCTTTTTGTGTATGACATGCTTAGACTTTGATTGAAATTTTTCTAATTGTACCTCATCTTTAGCCCGAGCATGTAAGCTCAAGAAATAAGATAGTTGGTTGTATAGATGGAAGTCATTCACAAACTTTTATTTTTCCTACTTCTGAACATTCTCAAGTTCATTTTGGTCCATGACATCAGTGAAAGAATCTGAATATTTTCTAAAAGAGAATTCTTTAAATCAGATTTTATAAATATGATTATCTTTATTTATTTTTTGTTGACATGACACGAGGCAGAGGACGAGGTAACACATGTCGTGCAACCAAGATGTCAATTGGAGGTCGAGGCACATGTTGAGTTAATATGCCTACTGTTCTCATTCCCATAACTAGTTCTCAACAAGGTCGTATCAGTTCTTCTAATGGACCAGATCATATCATTCAAGTTCAAACATTAGTTCCTACAATTTCGCCTCATGTTCAAATATCAAATCATGAAAGTACGCCATCAGTTTATCTTGAAATAGATCATATAATACCTAATAGGGGCAACACAGTAGGTGAGGGTGCATCTACTGATTAGAGGAAAATAATAGGTGACTCTACATCTAGTCAGAACAACACAATAGGTGACAGTGAGAGCAATAGTAAACCTAGACAGCGAACATTTGTTTTTCTTTCTATTGTTGGGTTAGTTTGTTCTTGCACTATTATTATCTTTATACCGTGAATTTCGTTATCATAGAGTTCATATAATATCTTCAAACTTTTTCAGGTTGGAACCTTCAAGTACTTGCTCTAGCCGAATATGTGAGTCTTTCAAGAGTGAGCTTGATCCGAAGGAAACTAATTGGTAAAGTGTCCCACAAGAAACACAAGATTTTTATCTAGGGGAATTCGAGGTATATATTTCACCATTTTAATTAAGAAGTTTCATCAGTTTGGATACTGATGTTGTTATTTATAAAGTATTGCAAAAGGAATTCTATTGGGATCCTTCCATTGATACAATGGCGTAGGAAGGCAGCAAAAAGGTACAATGATTTCATTTCTGACTTAAAAAATAAGGAAAACGGCCAAAATATATTCTAGAAGAAACATGGGAAGGTTCGATCAGTATTTGGAAAAATCCTGAAGTTATAAAAAAGTCTAACATAAATTCAAGAAATTGTTGTGGCGGTGAGAATGCAGTTGCAATAGAAACTCACAGTGGAGGCTCTATTACCATTGGAGAACATCGTAAGAGACTTGTAAATATATTTTAATGCACCCTTCATTTTTTTGTGTCACATTGAGTAAGTATGTTCTAGCGTTTGTGAACAGGAAAAAATATTTGTTAATGCCAATGTAGTACTGATGTGGATGTGTCTCCTAGATAATCCTACTCTGTTATGAACTAACAAATACATGTAGATCTGTCTGCTAGCTAACCTCATATGCTACACAAGGATAACAATATTTTCTTGTATTTTGGATAATTTTTAAATGAAAGATAAATTTCGCCATGATTAGAATTTACTGTAATTGAAGGACAACATTAATACTCAAATATTTTAGCATTGAACAATTTCTGCTAATACGTCTTCAAGTTTTACATGTGTTTCACTCTCAAACACATATGGTCTCGAATTACACTATACCCTGCTTTTATATTTTCATGTAATTTAATTTTATTTCTTCTATAAGATATTAAAAAGAGACGATATCCAACACCAAGTTAGATACATTTGCATGTACAAATATATGGTTATGATGGAAAATCTTTTGTTGGGGAAAAAGCTCGAATCGTGCATGTAAGTTCAATATTCTTACCGTTGATCCCCAGGTGATTTCTGATCATTGATTTCCTTTAGAGTTGTAATTATCTCTTCATTTGTGGATGGTATTATTACTTTCAATTGTTGTGTTCTTTTAAGTCTTGGTCCACTGCTCGCTATGTCTCTTCTTACTGCTGATAACGTGAGTTGATGATCTCAGTAATGCCTATATCTCTTCTTACTTCTCAAATTGCTTAGGAGAATGGTTAACGTTGGATGACTTGGTTTTCTTCATTCCCTTATGGTAATTAACATGAAGCTTTTATGATTTGCTAAGTGGTTGAAAAATCTGAAGGTTCTTGCCCCTATTGGTGACATCTCCTAAAAAAGGAATGGAGATTTCTTGTGAATTCGATTTATATATTGTTGTGTTTATTTTATACAACGGAAAAGGCTCAAAAATACCCTTAAACTATCTGAAATAGCTCATATATACCCTTAAACTATATTTTGGCTCAAAACTACCCTTCCCGTCAAACTATTGGATCAAAAATGCCCTTCTAATTAACGGAAATTGTTAAATGCCATGTGGATGCCACATGAATGCCACATGGCATGCCAATAGGATTCCACTGCCACGTAGACTAAATAAAAAGGGTCAAAAATACCCTTAAACTATCCGAAATAGCTCATATTTACCCTTAAACTATATTTCGGCTCAAAACTATCCTTCACGTTAAACTATTGGGTCAAAAATACCCTTCTTAATAACAGAAGATGTTAAATGTCATGTGGATGCCACATTGCATAACAATAAGGTTCCACTGCCACATAGACTAGATCCCTAAATCCTAATTACTCCCCCCCCCCTCATTTCATTATTTCCAGAAACGATATATTCACCCGTTCTCCCTCATTTAGCGGCTAGGGTTTCACAGTTCTCTTCATCGCTGGGTTTCAAAGTGGATATTCTTGGTTGTATTAGTAAAACTTTTTTCTTATTTTATTGTGTATACAACCACTAAAATCAACTTTGAAACTTAGATCCAAAGAAAGTTAAGAAACCTTGGCCGCGAAATGACGGGAAAGTTGTGAAATTCTAGCTATCATACTTATAAATCGTAAATATAATAAAATAAGAAAAAATATTTACTAACCTACAAGCATGAATATCCACTTTGAAACTCAGCCCCGAAGAAAGCTACGAAGCCTTAGCTGATAGGGGAAAGTTGTGAAATCCTAACTATTATGCTTTGAAATCATAAACATTATGAAATAAGAAAAAAGTTTTACTAACCTACAACCAAGAATATCCACTTTGAAACCCAGCGATGAAGAGAACTGTGAAACCCTAGCCGCTAAATGAGGGAGAACGGGTGAATATATCGTTTCTGGAAATAATGAAATGAGGGGGGGGGGGGAATAATTAGGATTTAGGGATTTAGTCTATGTGGCAGTGGAACCTTATTGTTATGCAATGTGGCATCCACATGACATTTAACATCTTCTGTTAATAAGAAGGGTATTTTTGACCCAATAGTTTAACGTGAAGGGTAGTTTTGAGCCGAAATATAGTTTAAGGGTAAATATGAGCTATTTCGAATAGTTTAAGGGTATTTTGACCCTTTTTATTTAGTCTACGTGGCAGTGGAATCCTATTGGCATGCCATGTGGCATCCACATGGCATTTAACAATTTCCGTTAATTAGAAGGGCATTTTTGATCCAATAGTTTGACGGGAAGGGTAGTTTTGAGCCAAAATATAGTTTAAGGGTATATATGAGCTATTTCAGATAGTTTAAGGGTATTTTTGAGCCTTTTCCGTTTATACAAATCTAGATAAAATGATCTATCTCGATCTAGCAAACATTTCTCTTTTGTGGGCTTCGTTGTTATTGACGGTATCAATTGTCCAATACCATCCTGGAATGAGTCAGCCACACGATTTGGAGACTCCAATAGTCGTGGCCTATTTCTAGTGTCATTGCCGCTAGAGTCTTTTCTCACTTCAAATTATTCCTAATTTTTTTTACCTTTCTGCAGCCTAGAAAATTAGGAAAGAAAGATCTCATGTTTTCTTGTTTATCTTTCTAATTCTCAAGTTCTACCCTCAAACTTATCTGCTTATTTCTCAACTTCTCCAGCTCCCCTTTCAGATTATTGTTCACCAGATCAACAAGAATACTATGTGAACCTTGTTGTGGATTATTATCCTTGGATACTTGTGATATTTTTTAGCTAGTGCTTTTTGAGAGTTGTGTCCTCCTTCTCTAGACACTTAAGTCTGACAATGATATCAGGATCAGTAGAAGTAGGCATTGCAGCTTAAATAGGTATTTCTCAAGTGAAGTTTTTTCAGATTTCAATTCATCGCATCTTGAATTATTTTCTCTTGCTCATCTCTAGCTTGTCTAAACTGTGTAACACATTTTTTGCGTTTACCATAAGATGACTCACACAAACTTTCAAAGTCAAGTTCTATTGTACAACTGCATTATTATTTTATTGTTTTAATGTTGGTTTTGTTCAAAATTTACTCATGTGTACTTTGTTTTGCATAGTATGTCTGTTTTCATTCTTAGACTCTTTTTAAAGCTTAATTTTCAAAATACATGACCACTCATTGCTCTTAGTTAAGTTTGGATGTGTCTATTGTTGTTATTGATCATGAATTTCACTAATTATCACTCTTGTGCAGGAAAAATATCAAGAAATATTACAAAATCAAACATTAACTCATTCTGATGTTGATCAATGACAAGCATATTATCAAGAAACATGATGGGAAAAGAAAATAATGATATATGGTCTTGGAGCTCAAGCAAAAGTATTTTATGGATCAAATCTTCGTATCTCTTCTGAATATGATGCTCCGGGATCAGTACCATGTCCATATTCTCAAACAATACCGACAGAAAATGTGGGTGAGTTAGTGGTGAGAATGATTCCTTCGCTAACTAATCACTTGCTTCCTATATTTGTAGAGCATGTACATGGGTTTATTTCTCCAGCCTCATCTCAGACGCCAGACTCTCATACCAACCATCCATCAACTATTCCACCTGTAATTCGTACTCCAACTGCGATAAATATCGGTGAGATTGTGCATCGATTTCTAAGGAATGATTATGGCTTGCTAATCTCTCTTAGTTAGCTTTGTTGGCTAGATTTTGTTGCAAATGCTTTCAGCTATATATTTTGCTTGAAATTTATCTTTTGGGATAGTTTGAACTTGATACAATAATTTGCACTTAGTTGTGTACTTTGATCTTGTAGAATATTGATTTGTAAGAATTAAGTTAGTTCTGTGAATATATAGTATGTGTTTGAAAATGTGTATTTAAAATATTACACAAATAAAAAAATATTGATGAATTTGTGATTAATTATTTTCGTCGCTAAAAGAATGGAGAGGAAATTAGCGACAAATATTTAGTCGCCCAATATGATGAAACGCGAAATAATTTATAAAATAAGAAATAAAATTAAAATTACAACGACGAATTTTTTTGTCACTAAAGAAAGGCGGAAATGTAACAAAATTTAGCGACAAACTTAGCGACAAACATTTGGTCGCCAATATAATGAGACAACAAAATAAGTTACAAAACCAGCGACATAAATTACAAAATAGCGACAATTTTTTTCGTAGCAAAACTTGCCGACGGATAACTTCCATCGCGAATCCGTCGCTCAGTTTGTGACGGATTAAAATTTTCAGTCGCTAAATGGTTAGCTACGCGCAATATAGCGACAAACAATATTTCGGCGCAATTCCGTTGCTAAACTAAAATAGCGACGAAATAAGCTATTTAGTGACGGATTTTGTTTGCGCTAAACACAGTTTTTTTGTAGTGTTTATCGTTAATTTTTATTTAGACACTTGAATTATAATATGTTTTGATTGAGGACTTGAGTGTATGATAATGTACTTCTATAGACATTTTCGCCTCAAAGTTGGTAGTTGCTTTCCTGTTATGCATTAGTAATGGGGCGGGTTTATTAATTGGGTGTGATTTAATTAGTAATGGGTTGGTAGTAGATTTGTTTATAAATTATATTAATAAGTTAAATTACAACAAATAGTTGAGCGCCGTGTATTTAAAAAAATTATTTAAATAGTTTAAATTTAAAATCAGTAAATAAATGGTTAATTTTGAACTCAAAGGGTGGATGAGTAGGGTATTTTGGAGCAATAGGTGGATGAGAAGGGTATTTTGGAGCCAATACGTGGATGAAGGGTAATTTTGTACCACTTCTGATACTTTAAGGATATTTTAGGCATTTTTCCGTAATAATAATAATAATAATAATAATAATAATAATAATAATAATAATAATAATAATAATAATAATAATAAAAATAAAATCTAATGGAAACATGAAGCTAGAAATTAACATAAAGAGTAGTCATTTCTAGTAAATAACATATTTATAGCTATTGAACTTCAATAACCCTATAAATATAGTCATTTTTGTAAGTTGCTCAAAAATTTATTTGTTAGTTTAAATAGTTGATATAAAAATTTGATAAATTTCAAAACTAAAAAGAAAGTAGAGAAGTCCTAAACATACATTGATTTATGGTTTCAGGTTCTTAGGGCTCCAACATGGTGTGGGGTCCACACCCATTGTAGATAAACATAAGGAAAGTTAAAATGCAGGAATGGTGAGCATGACTTGTTGCAGCATTTGTTGACTTTAACAATAAGCAACAAACATTAATTCAACCATTCCTGCATTTTAACTTTCCTTATGTTTATCTACAATGGGTGTGGAATGTTTCCCAAGAGTCTGGTAGGGAACCAAGTAGAAGCAAGCCTTGAATTTCTTCATCAAATTTGATGCCCATAGCAGATAATTGGTTCATGATCCCCTGAAAATTATTCAGATGGTCTGTCATCGGAGAACCATCATGATACTTCAAACTCAACATCTGCTTTATTAAGAACATTTTGTTGTTGCCAGTCTTCCGAGCATACAAACTTTCAAGATACTCCCATAGGGTTCGAGCATGTGTTTCCCCAGAAATATGGTTCAACACATTATCGTCGACCCATTGCCTAATGAATCCACAAACCTGTCTATGCAACAGATTCCATTCTTCATCTGTTTTATTATCAGGCTTTACAGTGGTAAATACTGGTTTGTAAAAATTCTTAACATAAAGCAGATCTTCCATTTTCCCCTTCCAAATGGCATAATTAACACCATTCAAAGTAACCATTCTACTTGTGTTGGCTTCCATTGTTTTCCCCAAAAAATATAGTTATCGCAAATCAAAGTAAATCTTTTCTGATGTGGAAGTTCAGACTGTGCTGCAACCACAGAGCATACTCAGATAAATCCTTGGGTCTATGTCTTGAAGACTAAAGACCAAGTGTTAGGTGTCTTTAAGCAATTTCAGGCTTCAGTTGAAAGAGAAACTGGAAAGAAACTGAAATGCATTCGTACTGATAATGGTGGTGAATATTGTGGACCATTTGACGAATACTGCAAGCATCAAGGTATTAGACACCAGAAGACTCCTCCCAAGACTCCTCAGCTTAATGGTTTGGCTGAAAGGATGAACAGGACCTTGATGGAAAGAGTTAGATGTTTGCTTTCTGAAGCAAAGTTGCCGAACTCATTTTGGGGTGAGGCTTTATTAACCGCTGCACATGTTATTAATCTATCTCCTGCTGTTGCTTTGCAAAGTGATGTACCAAATAGTGTTTGGTATGGAAAGGATGTTTCCTATGACCATTTGAGAGTATTTGGTTGCAAAGCTTTTGTACATGTGCCGAAAGATGAGAGGTCAAAGTTAGATGCCAAGACAAGGCAATGCATCTTCATTGGATATGGCTTAGATGAATTTGGTTACAGGCTATATGATCCAATTGAAAAGAAACTTGTGAGAAGTCGTGATATTATTTTCATGGAGAATCAAACAGTTGAAGATATCGACAAAGCAGAAATGGTAGAATCTTCAAGTTTTGATGGTATAGTTCATCAAGATGACGTTCTTCACACAAGTGTGCATGATGTTGTTGGGTTTGATAATCATGATGACACCCAAAATCATGTATCGAATCAACATGTTGATGTTGATAATAACAATGATATTGTTATTGATGATCCTGTTGCTCATGAAGTTGTGGACGAATCAAATATTCCGCTTCGGAGGTCCACAAGACAGCGATTTCCTTCCTTCCGTTATTCACCCAATGAGTATATGTTACTCACTGACGGGGGAGAACCTGAATGTTATGAGGAGGCCATGAAAGATGAGCACAAGGATCAATGGATTGAAGCCATGCAAGACGAGATGAAGTCTTTGCATGAGAACCACACTTATGAGTTGGTAAAATTGCCCAAGGGCATGAGAGCTTTGAAGAACAAGTGGGTGTTCAAAGTTAAAGTTGAAGAACACAACTTGAAGCCCATGTACAAAGCTAGATTGGTTGTTAAGGGATTCGGTCAAAGGAAGGGTATTGACTTTGACGAAATATTTTCTCCTGTTGTGAAAATGTCCTCGATTCGCACAGTTCTAGGTTTGGCTGCTAGTCTTAATTTAGAGATTGAGCAAATGGATGTGAAGACGGCTTTCCTTCACGGTGACCTAGAAGAAGAGATTTATATGGAACAACCTGAGGGCTTCAAAGTAGAAGGTAAAGAAAATTTTGTGTGCAAACTCAAAAAGAGTCTTTATGGCCTAAAACAAGCTCCCAGACAGTGGTACAAGAAGTTTGAATCTGTTATGGGGGAGCAAGGCTATAAGAAGACTTCTTCAGATCATTGTGTATTTGTACAAAATTTTTCTGACAATGATTTTATCATCCTTTTGTTGTATGTGGATGATATGTTGATTGTGGGCAAGAATACTTCCAAGATTGACGAGCTGAAGAAAGAGTTGTGTAAGTCTTTTTCAATGAAAGACTTGGGTTATGCCAAGCAAATTTTGGGCATGAGAATTACTCGTCTTAGAGATAAAAGGAAGATTTGTTTGTCCCAGAAGAAGTACATTGAACGTGTACTAGAGCGCTTCAATATGAAGAATGCTAAGCCTGTTAGTACACCTCTTGCTGGTCATATGAAGTTGAGCAAGAAGATGTGTCCTACAGCTAGGGAGGAAAAAGAGAACATGGCCAAAGTTCCATATTCCTCCGGCGTCGGAAGTCTAATGTATGCAATGGTGTGCACTAGACCTGATATTGCTCACGCAGTTGGTGTTGTCAGCAGATTTCTCGAAAATCCGGGGAAAGAGCATTGGGAAGCTGTGAAGTGGATACTCAGGTATCTTAGAGGAAGCTCAGATGAATGCTTGTGTTTTGGAGCATCAAATCCAATCTTGAAAGGCTATACAGATTCTGATATGGCAGGTGACCTTGATAACAGAAAATCCACTACTGGATATTTGTTTACTTTTTCAGGGGAAGCTATATCATGGCAGTCAAAGTTGCAGAAGTGTGTTGCACTATCTACAACTGAAGCTGAGTATATTGCGGCTACTGAAGTCGGCAAGGAGATGATATGGCTAAAGCGATTTCTTCAAGAGCTTGGTTTGGATCAGATGGAGTATATTGTCTATTGTGACAGCCAGAGTGCAATAGACTTGAGCAAGAACTCCATGTACCATGCAAGAACAAAACACATCGACGTCAGATATCATTGGATTCGTGAGAAAGTGGAGAGTGAATTATTTCACGTCAAAAAGATCCACACAAGTGAAAATCCTGCAGATATGCTGACCAAGACGATACCGAAAGACAAGTTTGAGTTATGCAAAGAACTTGTAGGCATGAGCTCTCTCTAGAAGATGGAAATACCTCCTTCCAGTAAATGGGTCTGGAGGGGGAGATTTGTGGAGTCCACACCCATTGTAGATAAACATAAGGAAAGTTAAAATGCAGGAATGGTTGAATTAATGTTTGTTGCTTATTGTTAAAGTCAACAAATGCTGCAACAAATCATGCTCACCATTTTTTTTTCCAACTAAAATCTTACCAAGAAATCTGTATAGGTGCAAAGGTTGAAACCTTGTGTTTTTTGTAATGTCACTGGTGACATCATTAGGAGTAGATTTCTCCTATAAATAGAGAGCCCTTGCTCATTTCAAAGACACACCAAGTTAGAGAGAAAAACCATTTTGAGAGCAAAGTGAGGTATTCCATAGACTATATATAAGAAAATAGTCTGTGAAGAAAAATAGAGTGTGAGCGATATTTTAGTAAGACGGAAACCAAAAGAGTGTTGTTCCTTTTGAGTGTGTAGTAGTCACTTTGAGTATTGTATTCGTGACTACACATTGTAAAATTCCGTACTATAGTAATATCAGTTGCTCCTCTTGGCCTGTGGTTTTTTCCCTTATTCAGAAGGGTTTCCACGTAAAATTCTTGGTGTCGTTATTTTCCCATTTTATTTCCATTACTTTTACCATATATATTTTTGTGCTTGTCCGCGTTTTCCCAACACATGGAACGATAATGTGTGGTTAGAAATATTTTAATATAATTTAACAAAAATAGGACTTGTATTTAAAAATTTATTTATTTTAAAAATAATTTTGAATCACAAAGTATTCATAATTTTCTTAAATATGATAAAATAACATCACATAAATTGCAAATGGATGAATATTTTTTGTCGTTGTGGACTTGAGGGATTTCAATGGTATGTTATTGTTGTTAATAGATTTAGATTTTTACCTCTTTTCAGATTGAGATGGTAATTCTTATAGGGTGAAATTGACAGTTCACCATTGATAATATATATATATATATATATATATATATATATATATATATATATATATATATATATATATATATATATATATATATATATATATATATATATATATATATATATATATATATATATATATGTATATGAAGGCCCTCCACTAATGAGTAATGTCACCACTTTTCTATCTTATTTCATAGTAAAAGCATGCAATATTATCTAGAGGCTCCTAATCTAGCGTTTTTTCTTATCTTGCGTGATAGTTGGAACTGTATAAAAAATAATCATTTTCTTTCAAATTTATTTTCCCCGCAAAAAACAGAGAAAGAGAACAAAGTCATATTTCTAAGTAATATATACATATTGTATATATTTCAAAATTCAGATCAATTCATGTTATTATATCATGGATCTAAGAAGTAGAGTAGTATTTATATCAACCAGCAATATACCTGCAATAAAACAAAATCTAAACATAATTCCTTTCAAAATTTAAATAAGCATGTTGATTAATAGTATAACGCATACTCTTTTCTTATCGTAAACAAAATTAAACACACTCCCTTTTCATTAATATTAAAAAGTATGAACTTATCTTAAAAAGAAATATCAATGTTGTCAAAATCTATTTATGAACTCTTCTAAATCAAATGATCTTTTCTTCATATTCATGAACTAATCATAAAAGCAAACTTGAAAAACAAAAAAAAAGTTATCATGTTTAATTAGTTGAATAAATATGAGAAAATAAAAATTCTGAAGTAAGTCTAGGAAAATGTAAATGGTGCAGTTAAGAATAATTGTTTTTTTATTTGAAGTGTGTTATGCGATTAACTATTTTATAGAAATAAAATTAATTATTTATCTTTTAAAATTTAAATTATAAATTAATTATTCAAATTTTAAAACTTATCCGTTTAAATATTGATTTAGATAACTATCATTTTCAACAAGTTTCAAAAAATGAAGTAAAATAAGGAGATCAAAGATGGAAGTTAAGTAATTTTTTGTTTTATTGTATATTGTATTAATTTTGTTTTTGTTAAATAGGATCTTTTTTGAGTGTTGATAAATTTTATTTTATTTTCAGACTTTAAATTAATATTAATAATTCATAAATTTTGCATATTTCCTAAAAAGGTACTGTTGTTATAAAATATTATAGTGTGGATGTCCACTACACCAAGAAGTTATTCACCTATTATCTCCACTATTTTCCTCATTATGAAGATGATCATAACCTCCAAAATCTCTACCTTTATAACCATTATTCTTGTAACCTTTCACTTTCATAACCTCCCCATTATATTCATGTTAATGTCATGTTTATGACTAAACTTTTGTATGCCTCTATGTTACACTATAAATATAGGCATAAGGGTTCATATTGTATACACTTGAAGATTTGATGAATAAGAAAAGATCTCATCTTTTGTCTCCCTATTTCTATTGTTTTCATCTTCTCTATCTATTGTCTTATATTGCTTCATTTCTTGTCTTATTTTGCTTTAGTTTTACAACACGTTATCAGCACGAGTTGCTTATCCTCCGTCAAGAATCAATGGTAGGCATTTTTATTTTTATTTATATGAATTATCCTAGTAATTCTTCATGCAAGGTATACTTCATAATTTTTCGGTATACTTCATATCCTATACATTATTTGTACTAACAAAGCTTGTTTTGTAGTTATTCTAAAATGGTTAGTAAATTATAATTATTTTCATAACAATGTTGAGAGAGACTATTAATGTTTAAATTTATTTTAACTTGGGACTTTTATATGATTCTAACATGTTATTCTAATAAATTATTTTTTTTTCATTTATCTTGTATATTAAGTAAAGTTCAGATTATATTTATAATTTTTATTTTTATTGTAATGCATTTCATTTATTAAGGCATTAGTTGAGGGTAAGACGGTGAATTAAAGTTTCACCGCACCAAGTGGGTAAGACATTGAGTTAAAGACTTAATGCACCATGATAATAAGAAGTTGGGTTCAAGTCCCATTGAATTATGACCAAAGGTGTCTTTATATGGGTAAGGCATTGGGTTTAAGTCCTAATGCACTATAGTGATGATATGATGAAGACTAACATAAAATTTTATACTTTTGACTGAAAGTCATGAAATTTACCCAATTAATATGCTCCATTCTCTTATGTGAATGTGGTAGCAGTGTATTAATATGTCTGAAAAATGACAAGTGGTTGAATGTATGAATATGGGTGTGGTAAAATGTTAATGGTCATCATTGTGGTAATTAAAAGGAAGAATATTGAATTCTTAAGATGTTCCTTCAAATGTGAAGGTAATTTTATCCATTAAAATCGTATAAAAGGTTATTGGACACATTATTTCTTAAGATGATCCTTCAAATGTGAAGACAATTGTTAAAAGTAATTTTTATCCATCAAAGTGGTATGGGAAGTTGGGCACATTGTTGTTGGTGCAACCCAATTCAAAAAGTTTTATAAATCCTCCATCAAAATAAATGAATACAAAGTGGTAGTACATTTGATACATTTGACCTCTTAAAGTGATGTTGAGGTGAGTCAATAATGTCATAACATGACAATGAGTTTCTAATAAAAACTTATGGAACATGTACAAATGATTATGGTCTATTTCTTGAAGAAACTGTGACTTGTGTTCGTATGGATAAGAACATGTTCATATATATATTGTTGAATGAATGTCAAATCTCACCTCTACGAGAGGTTTGAGAGATTGAAAGAAAATATTTTGACTTAAATAGTCATTTTGGTCATATATATATTTGGAGTACTATACAAATATTGTGGTATGTTTTAAAATGAACTATTGGAGGACAAAAGAAAGAAATAGTTCTTTCCTATAAAGGTTGTGGTTATGACCAAACAAATTTGTCATTGTTTATCAAGAAATAAGTCTTGCATGTGATAATTTTAACCATGACAATAATAATATTATTCTCCTTGAAGGAGATGTTCACCATAAGAATGGCGTTGTAAAGTTTGTGGTAGTACACAAATCTGGAGGAATGGAATTGTTCATAATATTGGGATTGTAGTAAGTCTCAAAAGAATTGAAAACAAATATTATATTGAGACTATAAACTATGGGAAGAATTAATATCTTCAAATTATACAATCAAAGTGGGTAATAAATATTTACGTATAAGATTATCTATTTTTTTTCGTTGTTTGTTGTATATAAATACGGGCATGGTGATAGAATCACATGCAAAAGTAAACTAGAAGTTTACTTGAATAAATATCAGTTGGCATAATTGGTTGGACATTCTGATTCAAATGTGATGCAAAAGAAATTGATGTTTAAGAAATAAAAGATTCTTCAAGAATTCTCTTTTGTAGCTTGTTCTCGTGATAAAATGATCATTGTACCAGCTAAGGTTGAGATTGTATCCCCTAAATTATTTGAAACATATAAAAAGATGAATATGAGCATGTTCAGCCTGTCATGTGGACCGTTTACTATTATGATTTAATAGATGCATCTATGGTATGGTCACATGTGCATTTGTATCAACTTACAAATTATTTTTTTTTAAGGTTGTTTGCTCGAATTACTAAATTAAGAGCACATTTTCAAACTATAAAGTCATGTTGATAATGCTAGTTGATTTAGCGGAAATTGTATGCCTCCAATTATAACTAGACCATTGATTATGAGAACAAATCTCTCAAATAAAATTTGGTATGAGATGAGTTTATTTAACATGTATGCATCAAGCCAACAAGGTTCTCCAAACACAATTGGTTCAGGTTCAGGACCAAATAATTTCCATCTTAAAATTTGATGTGCGCACATATGATTTTATTGCTCCACGCATCAAGATAGATCCCCAAATGAGGTTGAGGGTGAATGTTAGATTTCCTAACATTAGGGGGAGATATGTGTAGCAGCTGAAAATTATGTGTGGGGTGAATTATCTAGATCCTCGTTAAAAAATGTGAACTTGAAGTTCAAAAGATAATTCATTTCCAAAATGTTGCAAGTAATTTTCCAGATGTATTTGCTGACCTAATATTTTAGTTAAGTTGCAAATGCTCCAATAAATAGTCCTTGAACGACAGAGTCTATGGTACGCCTGAAGCGTGATAGACAATCAATTTCAAATGTAAAATTCCTTGAAAAAGAAGAGGAGCAAATTATCAAAATGGTCATTGCTAATGAGGCAAGTGCTTTGAAGAGCACTATGACATAACATTTCATAAAACCTTGGCAAAGGTTCAGGTACCTAAAAATAATAAAAAATGAAGAGATCTCGATAAGTTATGTCGTATTGGAATCGATATCAAAATGGTCGTCAATGGTATATTTGATATGATGCAGCACTCAGTGCTATAAATAAATTACGAGTATCTTAAATTCGAACTTGTCATATAGTGTGGACAGATAAATGATTAACACTATTCAACTATATTTTGTTTCACTTAGAAAAGTGATGCTTTTGAACATATAGTTCATAGATCAAAATATATGTCAGTGAGAGTACAAATGAATCATTGTGCGAAAGTATAACCGTAAGATATAAAGTACGGTTCGTGCCTCGGGCATAAAGAATTTTCGCAGTAGTCCTGACATTATTAAATGGAGATATGTTCTCCAATGGTGAATGCAATGAAACTTGTTTCAGCCTGGCAATAGATGAAATATTTGAATATGCATAATGAATGATTATTACGTCTAACTAGACGATGAAGGTTATATGAAAATCCTTAAAGGATTTAAAAGGTCTTAAAGCTATTCAATTGAATACTCAATGATTTTGAGATTGCTTAACACAAAGAAAGAATCTTTTCAACCTCATGAAAATGATTTAAAATGTCATGTATTAATGCAATTGGTGCACTTACAGATTGATATTTATGCAAATGCTAGAACATGTGCGACTTTCTTTGAGAAGAAAAGACGAGCTTCAATAAAATTGATCAATCTGTCACGAGTCAAAAATGTAAATGCAAAATATTTATTTGATCTACATAAAGCTCGATCGCAAATGAGCTATTTGCTTACATATGGAGGCACAACAAAATCTTGGCATTCAACAAACATTAGTAATCAATTCTTCAAATCATATTGACCTATGAAGTAAGTCGGGGGTGTGTTTGGTTGGAATCATGTCTATCATATTCATAAAATATGTAATTTTTCTTTGACAAAGAATATTACATCCATCATATACGAAATAATATATATCTCAATTGAATGGAGGATACAATCAAAGGAGATCAGACACAACATATTTCACCAAAAGTCTTTTTCACACATGAGCTTCAACAAAATGGTGAGATAGACGTTCAAAGGCTCGTTCAAGTGATAATCTTATAAACTTATTCTCTAAGGATTACCAACATCAATATTTGAAAAGTTGTGATATAAGATCGGAATGTATCGTCTCTAACATATTCAGTAAAGTTTTTATTAGGGGGAGAAAAATACGCGTTGTACTTTTTTCCTTAACCATGGTTTTGTCCCAAATGGGTTTTCCTGGTAAGATTTTTAACGAGGCAACATTCAAGCGTATTAAGAGATATGTGTACTATTTTTCCTTCACTAGAATTTTTCCCACAGGGTTTTTTCCTAGTAAGGTTTAACGAGGCATATTATCTATGGACATCCAAGGGGGAGTGTTATAAAATATCATGTGTGGATGTGCACTACACCAAGAAGTTACTCACCCATTATCTCCACTATTTTCCTCATTATAAAGATGATCATAACCTCCAAAATCTCTACCTTTATAACCATTATTCTTGTAACCTTTCACTTTCATAACCTCCCCATTATATTCATGTTAATGTCATGTTTATGACTAAACTTTTGTATGCCTCTATGTTACATTATAAATATAGGCATAAGGGTTCATATTGTATAAACTTGAAGATTTGATGAATAAGAAAAGATCTCATCTTTTGTCTCCCTATTTTTATTGTTTTCATCTTCTCTATCTATTGTCTTATATTGCTTCATTTCTTGTCTTATTTTGCTTTAGTTTTACAACAACTGTAGATTATTTGTTTTTATAAATTAACCACGTGGGGAGATGACCTTTTCAACTTCCTTTTAAATTTAATAATTGTTGATTTTTTTAATGTAATATTTTTTATTGTTTTAAAAAATTAATTTTTTAAATACTGAAATTTTGAGCATCAAGACGTTGATATGTAGTGTTTTCCTTATCCTATACATTATATATAAATAGATTACCATATTTGCTTCAAGGAATTGAGCAAAATCAATATAACGGATTTCAAGACATTCTATCAAAAATATATTATTTTTGTCTTAGTCATCATCATTTTATTATCGCAATGGTGCATTGAGACTCAAACTCAATGTCATCTTATTATGGTACATTAAAATTTAAATTGTTGTCTTACCCTCTTGGTATAATAGATATTGAATATCCCGTTTATATATCCTCAAACATTTTTCATTGTATGCATCCGAACATTAGCCTTATGTTGAATCCATCGTCTTACCTTTCGATCAATATTATGTAAGTCAAAACCAACAGAACTCAACCATGAGCCTTTTTAAAAAATCAAGAATTATAAAAACAAATTTATTCAAATAAAACTTTGTGAGTTTTCTCATCTCTAATAATCATAAATATTAATATTTCCTCATAATTAACACTTAGAAAGGCGAAATGACCTGATGGACCCTTATACTTGTATCAGTTTGTATTCTGAACTCTTCTATTTACCCTTTTGTCATCTAAACCCTTAAACTCAATTAAAATGAGACTTTTAAGCTCCTCTAACCATGTGTGTAGCCCACTCTTCTTTATATAATTGACATGTCATATCCACGTCTAATATACTAATGTCACATCATAATTATTTCGTAACTATTTTCAAAAAATTATTAACCAAAATTATTTAAGAAAATATAAAATAACAATATTTTAATTTATTATTGGCATTCCTAATTCTCCCTATTTTCACAACCAAAAGAAAGTCATCGCCGCCGGCGAAATCACATATACTTTCTCGCTCACCCGTCTTCATCTCCGATGCATACCATCACTATTTTTCTTTCCTCCTCCAACCTCCACAGTAACAACAACATGCAGATGGATACTGGTGGCATTACTCCAATGATCTCCACTCCGATCGTTTTTACAATGCTTTTCTTTTATTCAAGTGTGTCTTCCAAATGGTGAATAATATCGTTATTTATAGTATTGAAATATTTCTCTCAAATGTCACTAAACTGCTAGATACATAGTTATCCTAAAAAGTTCTATCACCTTGAAAACATAGATAGATGAATTAAATTAATTCTTGAATATATCAAATGAACAATTCACAATTTAATGAGTTTATAACAATTATAAATTGCAATAATTAATATAATTAATGAATCGGAAAAGGGGTAAAATTGCCCCTGAACTATGTGAAATAGATCACATATATCCTCCATTACATTTTAGGATAAAATACCCCTGCCGTTATCCCAAAAGATCAGTAATACCCCTAGAGAGTTAACACTAAAAATTTTTAATGACAGCCACGTGGACTGATCCCTCCACTAAAGCTGCCAACTAGGACTCCCACCGGCGGCACCCGTATAATAGCCGTCAGATTAAATCGAACGTCTGCCACCTCTTTTTCGTTAACGATGTAACTTATCGATTCAATTATCACACTTTGTTTCTAGTTCCTACCACCTCTGTTGAAATCAATAATCACTACTGTTATTTTGGTCCAATTTTATCAAATCGTTAACTTTTCCGATCGTTGGTCAGCCAATAGTACCGATTTTTTATTTTGAACACAAGCAGTCGTGAACAAAAAGATTGTGGATTATTGTTAAAATTTGACTCCATAAACAACGTACCGACCATTGGGCACTAAATGTGCTTCTGAAGAACTTCACAACAACGTCGTCGATTTGGCTGAGTACTATGCCCTTCCCGATAATCATATCCATCCCAGCCCCACCATTTCCCCAAAGCGATATTTCCAAATAAAGAAACTAATATAGAGTGTGTTTGGTATGAAGTTACATTCTAGATGGCAGATAAAATCTTAGGACTAGTATCATTTGGCACTTTGTTGATGTGATTTTAGTGGATCTAGCTTTAACTGTATCAGATATTGAAGGCAAAAATTTAGTGCCTTAGAGTTGTTCTTTCACTTGATCATTTCACTGGGGAAAAAATAAAAAGTAAATAAAATTTTTAGGAAGATGAATTAATTGGTTAGCAAAACTGGGTTAGGATTTGGTTAGCAAGAATGGAAGGGGAAATTCTAGTTGGCATCTTAGGTAGAGAATGAATCCACACGGCATGTCATTAAGAAAATTGGATGTTAACTTTTGAGGGGATATTTGTGATTTCTTGAAATACGACTGGATATTTTTAATTTCAAGATATAACAAAGGGTATAAGTGATCTATTTTACATAGTTTAGGAACAAATTTGCCCTTTTTCCATTCTTGAATAAATTAAAGAGACATTCACAATTTAATGAATTTATAACAATTATAAATTGCAATACTTAATATTTAAATATATTCTTCTTTAGTACTATTTAAATTATCAGTCACTTGACCGCAACGCCGCCACCCTCCCTCGTCATCTCTTTCAGACCAACACCAGCTGCCGCCGTTTCTCTTCTTTCTTCCCCGGCGAGACCACCAAACAAAAACCCCACTCCTCTACGGCGAAACGAAGCCAGTGACGCCAGCAAACGACGAGCACCATTGGACGGAGCTTACTCGGGCTAGGCACCTCGAGGTTTTCGTTCGCTCGGAGACGGATCTGTTAAGATCGGTTCGGGTTTGTTCTCTTTGTTAATTTATTATCTAATTTCCTAGTTTGATTATTGAAATCTATGAATTTTCTGGTAGACTCTTACAGATACCACTATAATATAAGCTGCTGTAACCTAACTATAGTAATTTTGATTGAGGCGGAGTTGATAGATTGATTTGGTATTTAAAATGCGACAAGTGATTTTGTTTAATTTCAGGACTTTTAGGAACATTAGGGATTATAACTGTCGTAACTTTTCTGAATTATAACTGGTTATAGTCTGTGTGATCAAAGAGTAAAGCGCGAAAAAAGAAAAAAAAAACTCGAAGTTCGGGTGGGGGCTTTAGGCACAAAACACAAATAAAGCGTGAGTCTTAATGTAGGAAGGTGCAAATGGAGAGAAAATACAATAAGTATGTGTTGTTCAATGGATGAGGAAACTGAAAAAAAGATAATGATAAAGTGAAATATTAGTTGTTTAGTGTGGTCTTTTCAGGATTATGGTCATTGGCAAGTAATAAGTATGTCTTAGAGTCTTGATGACGACAGTGAAACACTCAACATGGTTTGTGCGTTGCATCTAGGCTTAAGCACGCCTTTGATAACGTAGAAATGATACATCTGCAATGCCTTCTTGAGTTGTTTGAAATTGGACTTATGTTCAATGGAGTGGAAGTGGAGGTGAGATGGTTCAAATTTCAGGACTACTCTTAGAAGTCTTACCACTTTAATTCTGAATCTCGAGTTGAAGGGGTTCGCCATTCACTATATGTCAATTTCATGGATAAGGAGGAAGTTTTCCTTATTAAAAAAAATCATAAAGAGGAAGATTTAAAACTCATGATACCACTCTGTGGGGGTCTTTGTTCACTCTTCTTACTTTCCCAACATCTAGAAGAAAAAAAGAGAGAAGAAATGTGAACAAAAACGATCTTTCGAAAGTTAAGGTAACAAATCTGAAGGACTTAATAAAGAATGTGCAAGGACCTCTCTGGTTTCTTATTTTAGGTTTGAAGATCCCTTCATCACTCTCTTTTCTTCAAGTTAGAACATTGTATTAGTCAAAAATAGATTTTTATAAATCTAACTGTTTGCTGAAAAGCATTATGGACTGGAAGAATAGGAAAGTTTCTGTAGTCAGTACAACTGTACTCATACTTGTTATGCCTTTGCGTATGGATAGCCATACAACTTTTTGGCTAATTTCTATCGTTTATTTTGCAGCTCAAGCTTAAAGAATTTTGAGACGTGATGGTGAATGCGGTCAAAGGATTGTATCTATCATGGTAAAGTACTATCTAGGATAAACGAATGACAGTATCAAGTTTGTTTGGCGATCTTTCTTTCTTTCTTTCTTTCAATACTTGTGCTTGTAATTTGATGCTGAGGTTTGGTTTCTTCTTTTGCAGTGATATACCTATGACTCAGTTCATTATCAATATGAATGCTTCATTACCACAATCACAAAAGTTCATCATACATGTTTTGGACAATACACATCTGTTTGTTCGATCTGATATGGCTGGAATGATTCGCAGTGCTATTTCAGATTTCAGAGACGCAAACACATATGAGAAGCCTGCTTAGTCCTGTTTGATGAAATTCAGCCATCACGAGATGCCTTTTTACCATATGTACAATAATTCCTAGTAAAGAAGTTTACCATTTTCGAAAAAGGAACATATAGTATGTCTCCTGTTTTTCGTTCTGAAATGATTTGTTACCTTTGAACTTATGGAAAGACATTTGAAGTTCAACCTTCAAGTTCAACATAAGTCCTTTCTTATGTGTTGTTAACAATTCTTCAAACATATATTAATATCAGGATTTCAAGAAGTTAACAGATTTAAAAGTATAAAGTTGTGCATTTACTTTTTTTTTTTTTTCAAATTCTAGATATGCCTCAAAATATTTGTTCTTATAAACAACTTCAAAGACAGAAAATACCCAGAACCAAAACAGAGGATGTATGATATTCTTCTATGCCCTCAGTTTCAATGGAAACAGCTTTCAGCCACTGGGATATATGAAGATGGGACACTGGATGCCATTTCATCTATTGGAAGTCGTGAACTTTTTATGTTATAGATTTTCATATAAACATAAAAACAATGATACTGCTACTAGTATTATAGTTAGGGCTGGGCATAAATATCGGAAAATTGAAAAATCAGATCGAATCGAATCGAAAATTTTTGATTCTTAGGTTTTTCAATTTGGTGTCCATTTTTTTTTTGAAACTTCGATTCTTCGATTTGGAGTTCGGTGTAAGGGTTTCGGCTACAAATATTTATTATATTACTCAACTTTTAACTTTACTTGGCCCATTTGAATTTTTATATTTAGAGCATAAATTTAAACAGCGAAAATCTAAATAACAAAACAGTAAGAGTCTAAACTAAAAAAAACTCAATTTAATTTAAGTTTGAAAGTGTGTCTACTTTCCACTTTATGATTTTATCATTATGTTGTTATTTTGAAGTGTGAACAATAAATAGATGTTCTTACCTTTTATTAGAGAAAAGATA
Source organism: Solanum sitiens (assembly GCA_016801875.1). Lineage (NCBI taxonomy): Eukaryota > Viridiplantae > Streptophyta > Magnoliopsida > Solanales > Solanaceae > Solanum > Solanum sitiens. Next base: position 594,548 of record JABWTJ010000520.1, on the reverse strand, counting down.
TAAAAACACCATCAAAGTTGTCCCGTATTCGTATAAAGACACCTTAACTTTTAAAGTGTCCTATCACCCCACAAAACTATTTAATTTCTTTGTAAATGGACCATTTTGACCCATTCCCAAGTCTGGGTTGTTACCACGCACATGAGGCGCGTCATGCAGTATTTTTACTGCCATGTACCAGTTTAAAGGTGCCATGTGTCATTATTTTTCTTTATTATTAATTATTTAATCAATTTATGTCATCTTCCCCAAATTTAAACCCAAAATAATCATTGTTTGCCCTTATTTTTTGATTTTATGGTTTTATTTTGAGCTTGCACAAATGTGTGGAATATCATAAATGAACTTCAATCCGAATCCTGATAAACTCGATTTCATGATGCCAGGACAAAGCTGCAGCCACTATCGAAGAAGCTTGATCTCCTGGTTGTTATCTTGCTAGACAATAATGGCTCTCTTTATGATGACTTGAAACGAATTTGTGAGACTGAGCTTGGAGTTGTTTCACAGTGTTGTTTGACAAAACATGTATTTAAGATGAGCAAACAATATCTAGCCAATCTAGCACTGAAAATTAATGTGAAGGTGGGAGGAAGAAACTCTGTGTTAGTTGATGCAATATCTAGGCAGATCCTCCTTGGGAGCGCTACTTAGATCTGGGAATAATTAGTGCAGATATGAGTTTTGCTACAAAAAGGGTTGCAACTAAAAGCAATTTCACATTCAAAATTTTCTTGTCACCTAACTCCATAGTTGAATAAAAAAATCCGAATGAAGAAAAATTAATGGAAGTTTTTTTGAAGGTGCATGCCAAACAGAGAAGAAAAGGAAAGGAGAAGATGACTTTTCTTCAAAGAATAGGGTCGGGTCGGGTTGAATTATATCATAGGAAGTTGAGCAACACGTACCACTACATAAGACTAGGGAATGGGTCAAAATGGTCCATTTACAAAGAAATTAAATAATTCTGTGGGGTGATAGGACACTTTAAAAGTTAAAGTGTCTTTATGCAAATACGGAACAACTTTGATGGTGTATTTATGTCTTTTCTCCCTTTTATTATTAGATGGTTAGTTGTTACTTTTAAGTGTGAAGTGAATGACAATGGTTACTTTTATCATACTCTCTTTATTTTTGATCAAACAAATTGATATGCGCATATGACAGTGGCGTACTATCCACCTATCTCGCGTACTTAATTATTTTAAAGGCAATTAGGAAAGATCAAATTTTTGATAAAAAATTAACAACTCAATCAGTATAAGAGGAGGGAGGCATTCAAGGGCTATCGCGAAATTTTCAAAATGCATTATTACTCGTTCAACTTTCTTCTTTGAAAAATCAAATAGCATTCACATAAACACTTAACTAGAGAAAACATAGATCACTTTATTTCAGAGAGATAAGTAGATTGATTCGTTTAACAACCGTCTATCTGGTTCCCTAAGCTGTAGAAGTTTTAGCAATTGCTCCAGCCTCAGTTAGCAGAGGAACAAGCTTCCCTTCCCTGTGCAAGGCAGTTGTCGCTGCAATCATAAATTCGAAAAGATCAATTCTCAAGTACGTCTTCTTATGACAGTTAGTTCAAGGAATCTTAACGATAGAGAAAAACGAGGGAAAAGGGATGTCCACATACCGTCACAGCCACCAATGTGCTTTCCGCCTATGAAGACGTTTGGCACAGTTCGCTGACCAGTCCACTCAGCCAATGCAGCCTGGATCTCACTTCCATCCTCTACATAAATCAATACAAACATTAGATTCAATGAACGAGAAAGCACAAAGAGAACTTTCACCAATTCACTCAAGTAGTGAGTACATCTTATACAATAAACTCACTATACACTGAAGAATATAAGTGCTTATAAAACTATGAACAAAAAACAAATATATGTTGAGAAACGTTATCGATCAGAGGAAAAACAACAAAAATGACAACCGAAGGAGTGAGTTGTTTCCATTACATTTATACTATCAACTTAATCGATTTCCCCAATTGTCTTGCTTAATTAGCCAAATGTAGAACAAATCAATACAAACATTAGATTCAACTAGTGAGAAATAGCACAACGAAAATTTCACCAATTCACTGAAGTAGTAGTGAGTACATTTATACAATAAATTCACTGTACACTGAAGACTATAAGTGGTTAGAAAACTACGAACAAGAAACAAATATATGTCGAGAAACGTTATTCGATCCGAGGAAATACAACAAAACTGATCACTGAAGCAATGAGGTTGTTTCCATTACATTTCTGCTATCAACTTAATCAATTTCCCCAATCGCATTGCTTAACTAGCCAAATGTAAAACAAATCACTGATAAATTTGCATAACTATAGAATATGCACCAAATTTTGCTCCAAACGATAAGATATTACTTCTTCTCACAATTAAAACATGAATTCCAACTTAATAGTAACTCATCTTATTGTAACCTTACGGCTCAAAGCGAAGCTTTATAACTGCTACTATCCCTTAAAACAAACACAAAAATATAATTGAAACTGCAATCTCTTGGCCAGTCGACACAACACAAAGTTCAATTTACAAAAACAACAACAACAATAATCCTGTTAGAACAAAGGCGAATAGATCTTGTTTATCTCAATTTAATCAAACAAACAAAACAAAACTGAATTGGCTTAATTAACGATCAAAACAACTTTAATTACTAATAAAAAACAGAGATCTTACTTTCAGAATCTAACTCAACAGCCTTAAAAGTAGCACCAAGCTTCGACAACAAATCATTGACGCTAACACAGAAGGGACAATACGTTTTGCTGCAAATTCAATTAACAATCATTTCAGCTCAAACAAACAAAAAAAAACTAATAACATCAAATTTTACAGAGATGCAATTACCTGAAGACCGCAACTGGATTTCCAGAAACAATTTCTTTAGCTTTGGCAAGTGACATCTTCAATCGATTTGCTTTTCAAACCCTAGATTATACAACAAAAACTCCTAATTATAATTTTTTGGTTAACAAAAAAAATAAGAAGCTCTATTTATAGAGATGATACGTAATGTCTTACCGCATAAGAAAGAAGTTAAAAAGACGATATTACCCAAAATGAAATGGGCCTACAGGGTTTTATTAGATTTTATGACCGGCCCATTAACAACGACTCTAGTTAATGGATGGACCCGGCATTGGCTTCGTCAACTCGTTCCCACACAAACGTAAAAAAACTTCTCCCTCAGTCTCAATTAATATAATATCGTGTCTTTACGCAAAATTCAAGAAAAAGAGAGCAATTTTCACATATAGCATATATAAAAATCATTTAATTGTATAATTTGTTGGCTCCTCTTCTAATTTGTATAATTTCGTTGGCAGACCATTTGTATAAATTGTTGTCAGCCTCTCGTTTGTATAAATCGTTAACAACCTCTCTATTCAATTTATGTGTTTGTACATCTGTATAAAATTTGAATTTGTATACAATTGAATTGAAATAAAATGTTTGTATATCAAATATCTCTCTCTCGCGCTTTATACAAACATAAATTATACATTGTATTTTGTATAATCTGTTTTATATAAAGCGAGAAAGAGAGAAAGACAAAAGAGAACTGGGCAGGAAAATATTTATATTAAATAATTATAGGTGTGGGATAGTATATGAAAGAAGAAAATTATGTTTGGAGACTGATGGCCAACAACTTGTACTTCATCCTCATCAATGGATAAGCTCAAGGTTTCTTTCATTTTTAAAAGAGGGGTGAAGGAGGGAAACCTTTTATCTCAGGCGTTACTTATTATTGGTGCTGAAGTACTCACCTTGTCTCTAAACCAGTTGTTCTTTAAAGAGGATTATGTTAACTATGGGTTGCCTAAGTGGAGTTATAAGTTGAATCACCTTGCTTATGCAGATGACACTATTATTTTTACAACAACTGAAAGGAAGTAATTATTACAAATATTAAAAGTATCGAAGGAATATGAAGAGCAATCAGGCTAGAATATTAACAAAGATAGACGTTTGTTTATATATGTTTTAAAAAGCAGCTTATGCTCATGTGATCTGGTTGAGGATGTTACTAGTTTAAAAATAGGATGCTTCCCTTTGGTGTATCTCGGGTGCCCTATTGATGAGGGAAAAACTCATTTTGATTGAGTTAATGAGAAAAACACAAAATAAATTGTTGGTGTGGAAAAGTAAGCTACTCTCTTTTGGTGGCAAGGAAATGCTGATAAACAATGTATTACAAAGTATCCCCATTTACTTGCTACCAATACTCACACCTCCTAAGTGTGTGATTAAATATATTCATAGGTGTTTTGAAAAGTTTTCTTTACTATTATGAATCCCTCTTCATCAAAATCAAATCACACCAGACATGAGAAGGAAAAGATCATCACAGAACAATCTACTCATAACAATATACCAGTTGTTACTTCAAAGCCAAAGATTACTATGACATTATGGCAGAACACTGCAAGTATACCTTGGTGGGACGATTTCTGAAATTCAGGCCACAAATTGATTAAAGTAGGTCAAAATTCAAAGAAAAGTTGACTATGAAAGGGTCTGCGAAGATTGGAGTCTTCGACAACTATAATGTGTTCATTGACCTAATTTGTGTCTATTTTTGAACCATTTGTTGATGTGGGTAAGATAGAAGGCTACAACAGATTCCAAGGAATTCATCACTTTTTGGATAATAACAAATGGCAAAATTTGGTGTTTTTGAAATTTTATGGATTAAACTGAATTTTTTTTCTGAACTGGTAACTTTGTAATATATCACAAAAGTGCATGGGTTGTACTCAAACCTTACATACAAATGCACTCCAGACACTCCTACTCTATTTCTATATTGAATCTAAAACATCAACTATAGAAACAGTGTATTTTTAGTACAGTTGATTACACTAAAAACATAACAAAAAAAATGCAACTTAGTTTAATGTTGACACCCAATTTTGACCGACCTTTAACCAATTTTAGGAATGCTATTCGATTAAATACGTATTTTAAATTTATTTAAAGTTTAGAATTTTAGCTGATTTTGCATGAAAATTATATATTTTACTTTATAAAATTATTGTAAATATTATAAAATTATTAATAAATGTTTTAAAACTTAAGTGATTTTTTTAATTATAAAATATATTATAAAATTTATAGTATTTTAATTGGATAGCATTTCTTTAATTTTCCTCAAAATCATTTAAATTGTAACCCATTTTATTCTAATTTATTTCAATTCTAGCCAATCCAATTCAAATCTTATTTCAATTATAACCACTCTTTCATTTCAATTCCAGCTAATTTAATTTCAATTTTGGCCATTCCGTTCCAATCCAATCTGATTTTAAGACTTCTTCTTTTAATCTCAACCATCCATTAATTCATTAAATCCAAGATTTAATCTTAGCCCTACATCTTAATTGATTCAAGGGTCTAGATTAACCCTATCTCTACATCTAAAAGACTCCTAAAAAACCTAAATTTTTAATCTACTTTCTCTCCTTCTCCTTGGCAGCCGGCGACCCTCTCTCTCCCCCCATTTTTTCTGGCGTGAGCCAGCAGCTGCTGGCAGCCATCGTTTCTCCCTCTTTCTCTCCCCCTTCTTCCCATCTCCGGCGCCTCCCTCTTCTCCTCTCCCTCTCTCCGATCGTCCCTCGTTCCTTCCCCATTTCCCTTTCTCTGTCTCCCCCTTATCCTTCTCCTGTTCTTTTCTTCTTCTTTGCAGGGACATCAACGGACGACTCCGAGCAGCCGGACAGCAACAGCAGCCACAACTCCGGCAGAACCCCAGGCCACCAGCATCTCCAACCAATGACATCAAGCCAGCAGCTCGACTAGAGGGCGATAGCGACAACACCAACTGCTCAAACTGAGGCTCAAATGCCTGTGATTTCGTACCAAAATGGATCTCCTCAGATCCGTGCAGGTTTGTTTCCCTTTTTATTTTTTCTTAATGGTGTTCATAAGTTATCAACAGTTTGTTACCCCTTTTTAATTATTACCTCATCCATTTTCTTATTGATGATCATAATTTATCAATATTAACAATATGTGTAAATGTGCGTGAACTGTACTAGTGTTGATTTTGTTTAATCTTGCAAACTTATTTCATTATTTTGATGACTTTGGTGTTATATGTTTAGGCCTGTAAATGGATATTAGTAATGATACCAATTTTAATACTAATGAATTGTTGACTCCGGCTAATTCGACTTCTGATTCACTACAAAATCTGTCCGTTAGTATTCAAAATTGATTGCTCACTGATCTTTGCATATTTTCAGTTCCTTAATTGATAAATTGTCTACCTAGCTTAATTATATGGTAGACTATTTTGGTAATTAATCTAATTGATTTGAAGTGTAATTATGGCAAAGTGTGATTGCTCTTGATCTTGTTTCCCCTCTTGCTGGTAAAAAAAAATATATTGCTATTCTTTATGGAGTGTACACATAATAAGCATTGTTATAAAACCATATGTTATCATGGTAAGTTTAATTAGTATTTATTTGCATAGATTGTCGATTGTTTAATTGATTCAATTTGCTTCTTAATTGACTCTTCTCTTGTTATTAAGGAAAATATATATTACTCCTCCTAATTTATTTTTACTTGTTTATATTTAGTAAATAATATATCTTTAATATTTTCTGATTTTTGGCTCTCCTTTTGCATAAGGAAATTGTGATTAATTGATTCCTTTAAATATTTATTTTCCTTATATGTTCCCCTCCCTCTTGCTTGCTTAATTGAAAATGGATTACCTCTTGCTTGCTTAATTGAAAATGGATTATTGATGCTAAAGAATTTTTATTACCTTATATGAACTTGGACAGATCTTATGGGTTGGTGAAATAATTGTGCCTATTATTTTGTTTACTAATGTTAATTGATTGTAATTACCTTTATTGAAGCTGGTTGGATTCTTACCTATTTTATTTTGGTTGAGCTCAAAAATAAATAAATAATTTTGTGGATTTAGTTGGTCTTTTGGATAAGAAAAATGTTATAATAATTGGATCCCATATATTTCATTCCATGTTTGCTTATTTGTCTGTTAAATTGTAATATGTGATGAATATTTGTCTTACTTTATTATTTTTTTCTCTTATTTATTCATTTTGTTTGCCCGGTAATTGAATCCCTTCTTCCTATTTGAAAATTATATAGATTCCTACTTGCTTATTTCAGGAAAATAATAATTCTAATTTTGGCTCTCTTAAAATAACATAAAAAAGATATTTATGGATCTCTTTTTCCTTATTTGTAAATTGACTGATTTTCTTACTTGTTTCTATATGGTAAAAAAAAAAAAAATTAAAATAAATCTGATTTGGTTCTTCATTATTTAAGGAAAAAATAATTTTACTCTTCCTAATTTATTCTTTTGCTTATATTTAGTAAAGATAATAATGATTTTTTATTTTTTATTTTTGCTCTCCTTTTCAATAAGGAAAATGTGACATAATTGGCTCCAAAAATATATTCTTTCCTCCTATATTATGCCTCTTTGCTATATAAATAAGACCCCCTCTTTTATTTATCATTCACTCATCATTCCCTCATTCCCTCTCATCACAAGTTCTCTAACTCTCAACAATCTCACATCTTGATTTTTACTCACTTTTCTCTCAAATTCTCATTCACTCTCTCATTATCTCATTGCTCTCTCTCTTAAAATACTAAATATTACTCCACATTCCTGAAAAGAAGTAAGAACTTTAGTAAAACTTTGCATCGTTCTTTAGAGTATTGTTGTGTTGCGGTTGTAGATTGAAACCTTGCTAGATACTTCATTGCTGATAAAACTTTTCTGCGTAATTGGTTAGTCTTCTTTACTATTTTAAAGCTTGTTTTGCATAATTATCATTGTTGTGTGTTCGAAACAACAAGGAAGCATCCAAGTTAGTTTCATTATCTTTTACGAGTAATAATATAATCATGTTTGTTCTTTATCTTTTCTTGTGTGTTATTTACATATATATGAGAGTAATTGGTTATTATTTGGTGTTACAATTATTTCTCCATTGTATATGTATTACATTACCTCTTCTAGCAGGTTTTGAACTTAGAGTTCAAGATGTCGAAGATTGGCCTAGAAGAAAATTTCGAACGAAGCTATTTATTTTAATATGTATACTTGGTTCATATTTTGTAATATTTGTAAAACTCGCTAACCATATATATGATATATTTTGGGGATCGCCTAAAGGGAGGGGGAATCATATGCTAATTTGCAAACTTATTTGTGTTAGAAAGCATGCCTATAAGATTTTAATTTGTTTGAAAAAATGACCTTAGATTTGACTAAAAAAGAATAAGAAAAATAAAATATCTTGCTTGATCACTTGGCTAATCTTGTCTAATTAAATGATTGAAACTAATTCTATTTTAATATTATTTAATTGAGTTATGACTATAGATCTCTCCTTGATTTGCTAGAATTCGTGTCCATGTTTTAATATGTCTATAGGATTTTACATCACTTGGAAATAATTTAAAAAAAAATAAAAAGCATGCCTAGTTGTTGACTCAATGTCTTGATTTTTCGTTATTATTTAAATGAGTATGTCTAAAAAAAAAAAAGAGTAATAATAATATGTTTTGTCATTTGCTCTCTATCCTAAAAATTTATTTTATTCATCTAATAAAATGACTGCCTAAGAAATTTTGCTGTATTAATCATAATTTGATTTCTAATTGTTGTTGTAATTATCTTTAAGCTTAAAAATGTATTTTTCGGCATTAGTAATTGATATTTAAATTTGTCACTGTTTTAAAAAATAATTTTCTGTATTAATAATAGATCTGTCACTAAAAAGTATTCTTTTGTACTAGTAATAAATATATTGTTGTCCTTAAAACAATTTTATGCCTAAAGCAAATAAAGTTTAAAATATTTTTCTGCCTTAAACAAATAAAGTCTTTTGTTATAAATGGTATTTGCTGCCTTAATAATTAAATTTACTACTATTTAAAATATATACGCATGTGGGATCACTATCTTTGCTACTTGAAAGTCAAGAGATAAAAACTTTTTATTAATTTCTGCTTTATTTAAATTAGTTCAACATTAAAATCTATATCCATGTTATAATTTTTGCCCTCATAATTAATTTTTTGTTATTATAACTTTGTATGCTCACACACTTAGCATGAAATCTTTCACAATTATGTGTTGTTGCAAGCATGCCTAATTGATTTTTAGAGGCCAAATTGAGACTTGTGTTGCTAAAATGACCGTCCTGTTTGCCTTGTTTGTTTGATTTGTTGTCTAGGAGGGCCTTATATTTTATTTTGTCTAAACCCACCTTTTAAGAGTCCAATGCCTCTTGGACAATCAAGTTGGGACGACTAGGCACCTTTTAGGTACGAAATGCATGCGGTGGTTGGGTAGGGGTAGTTGGCCCTATGGAGATGATGACATCGACTCAGGCTTGAAAGACAAACATTGGTTTTGTCTGTCCCTATACGGCAGCCTATCGGAAAAAAGAAAAGAAAAGTCGAGTGCTGATCCAAAAAGTCTCCTAGAGTCTCCCTTTCCCTTTATTCCTTTATTTGTTTGTCTAATTTTATTTATTTGGGGTAGCTTAAAATAAAACAATAAATTTTGTTTGCTTATTTGTTTGTACCCTTTCTATCCACTCGCTTATCTCTTATTTAACTGCTTAATATATATATAGTGTTGTCACTTAGACTCGTATGTTTAAATATTAATTAAAATAATAATATAAGTTATTTGTTTGACTTGTTATATCACATAGTCTAGCATGTTAAATTAGATAAAATTTATTTTAATCGTTTAATATTGCTATCACCTAAACCTTGCATGTTTAAATTAATAATTAATAAAATAATTTTATTTGTTTAATATTTGTCATCACTTAGCAAGCATGCTAGTTAATTAAATAAATAAATGAAGTGACCTTAATTGCTACTTGTAACCTCCACATAAATTGCATGAGATACGGTTGGGACCCACATTTGTGGACCTTGAGGAATGCCTAACACCTTCCCCTCGAGGTAATTTGAACCCTTACCCTGATCTCTGGCTCGTTGACCTTAGCTAGACTTAGTTAGGTTAGATAGGTGCCCTAACGCGCCTTAATTCGTTAGGTGGCGACTTCAAAAGCTCCAAATCCCAAAAGAGTTGTTAGGTCGCAATAAAACCCGTTTTCGCGAGAAAATGGGGCGCGACAGAATGGCGACTCCGCTGGGGATATTAGGTTCTTACCATTACGTGTTTTATGCTTGTTTATGTGGGGTTTACTTTATTTGGTTATTTCATTATTTGTTAGGTGCTTACCATGTTTAGCTTATTTTGTTGCCTTATCTATTGTCTTCTTTCCATGTTTCACCCCTTCCCTCTTTCTTATTTGATTATTACCATGTTTAATCTTTATCCTTTCCCCTTATTTGTTTCCTTATATGTTTTATGCTCTTTCCTTATTTGCATAATTTTTAATATGTGTATATGTTTGTTTCCCTTACATATTTATGCTTATTTATTTATTTATTTATTTATCGCTTTATAAACTGCCTATATGCTATTGCTTTCAAATCTAAATGCTAAATGTTTACCGCTTTGATAACCGACATTCCGCTCATACTTCCCCCAATTGGGACCCTCTTCCTCTTTTTTATTTTGTTCTCGTGATGTTGTGCCTTTGCACCTCTCACAACTACTCCAATTCACTTCAAATACCCATTATAGAGAGTCGGCATATGCGTGGACGTAACGGATAGTTTTACTACCGTGAAACCACGAGCCTCTCGCATAGAATCCCTTTCAAGTCCGTGTCAAGCCAACTCTTAAAAGTCCTAGTTAGGTCATACATGTTGCATAAACCCTAGGTGGTTTGACCCTTGGTGTCAATCCACATAATTAGATATCCACCCTGTTGTCTAAAGGGCCCCAACACCCTTTAGATAAATTGCATACTTATGTGTCAATGTGATCATAATAATTAAATCAAGCCAACTTTGCCAAAATGAAGTTTAGAAGTTGTTTATTGTTTTGCTTGTAGAATCATGGATGAGTATGAATCCCCAACACCCTTTAGACAAATTGCGTACTTATGTGTCAATGTGGTCATGATAGTTAAATCAAGCCAAATTATACCAAAAATGGAGTTCAGAATTTTACTCTAACTTAACTCCGAATTGGCAAAATAGGCTTGAATTAATTATTATGCGTTGTGTCATCCCTCGTGTATTTAGGGCGTTTTCTTAAAATAATGTGTTTCATATCTCAATTTATACAATGTTCTAATTTAGGTTTTGTTTTGCTTTATTTATTTTTTTACCCTTCCCCAATGGTTGATCTATTGACCATGGTTTACCACATGCGATCAAAGGGCTATCTTCCTTCTCTCCAAATTGAGAATCGCAAAGGAAAGAGGAAAGTGCCTAATGACAAGGCCATATGCAAGACTGTTGAAAAGAAATATCTTTCAGACGAGTTAGTGTCAAGCCTTGAGCAGAAAATAAAGAAGTTAGAAGAAGAAGTGTTGGATATGCGCGAGTGGGCCAAGTTGTTACTCTCCGCCAACCCCACTTGCAAGTCAAGCCACTCTCCAAAATAATCCTCCTCCAAATTACTCCGCTTCTCGAAATCAACCAAGCTCCATTCAAATTCCTCCAAAGAACATCCATTTTCCAAATCGCCCATATCTTCCACAACACCATGTATATGCTTCTAAACCTCAACATCTTACTCCACACTCGCATCATCCTACAATGCAAGCTCCTCGATACGAAACACCTCTACACCAAGTTCCTTGGCATCATGCGCCTCTCATGCCACTTCCAATCCTTTCATATAATGTCTCCGTACCAAAGGCCTCCTCAGCCATATCAACAACCAACATGTCCTGGCCACAATGCCAAAGTCGTCACTCGATCGCATATTCGCAGAAACCTCTTCAAGGTTGAGGAGAGACTTGGCAAAACTTATACTCCTCTAACTGAGCCTATATGCCAACTTTACAAAAAGTTGAGGGTTGCTGGTCACATCGCTCTTATGAATGAAATAAGGATGAATACGCGTGCATCATGGATTGAACCCTCTAAAGTTTGCGCTTATCATTCAGGAATGGAAGGACATACCATAGAAGAATGTCGTGATTTGAAAGACAAGATTCAACAACTGATTGATACTAAGGTCATATGCGTGGAGGATATTGCAACAAAGAAAGTTCAAATGTGAACGTACCAAAGTTTACTGGAACTAGTCTCCCAATAAGGCTTGCGCCATTTAAGTTCATGTTTTCCACATTCAGACACCCCAGAATAACATATGGACAATAAAGTTGGGCAAAATCTATCACTAGTTGCTCAAGAAGGCTCTTTTAGTGCTTCGCTTATGCTCTTTGTAATTTGGAACTACGTCAGACCTGATTTTCGTTTAAGAGGGATACGTAGGCGCTCCTATGGGGGTTCGGTCTTATCATAATAAAAATTTTCATTTTCCCCTTCTATTGATAACTGGGGTAGAATTTTTGAGAGAGTCTCAAAAATTCCATCAAGATTTCTCCTTGCACATCTCCATACTGGGGCAGAATTTTTGAGTAAACTCAAAAATTCCATTAAAAGCATTTCTTCTCAACAACTGGGGCAGAATTTTGAGAGGACCTCAAAATTGCTACAAATCAAGGCTGAGACAGAATCTTTCAAGAGGATCTCAAAAAATCCAACAGTCAAGCTACAACTACAACTGATCAGAATAACAGAAGTTCTACACTGGGGCAGAAATTTTGAGGGGATCTCAAAATTTCGACAACACTCCGAAGAACATTTTATCAGACATCAAAAGAGCACGCTGTGTCAAATCATGGATACAGATCAACCTTCCCCTTTTAAACTAACTATTTTTATTTGAATGCAGAAAATACAGGTACATATACAAAGGCAACTTCAACAATCAACATACTACTTTTGAGCCGAACAAATGACACTCGACCCTTTCAACAAGGCGGATGTCCAAACTACTACATACCATCAATCAACTGTTGTGCTGATTGATTGTGCCCGAAGAAATGCATTATTGCATGTGCCCGATATTACATTGTGCCCGAAGAAATGCATCATTGCATGTGCTCGAGATTGATTATGCCCGAAGAAATGCATCATTGCATGTGCCCGATATTGCATGTGCTCGAAGAAATGCATCATTGCATGTGCCCGAAGAAATGCATCATTGCATGTGCTCGATATTGCATGTACCCAAACAAATGCATCATTGCATGTGCCCGATATTACATTGTGCCCGAAGAAATGCATCATTGCATGTGCCCAACATTACATTATGCCCGAAGAAATGCATCATTGCATGTGTCCGAGACCGCATCGTGCCCGAAGTTTGCATAATCCCGAGATCGCATCGTGCTCAAAGTTTGCATGTGCCCGAATCAAATCAAGTCACAAGTATCAACAAAAACAGATACGCTCTCTTTACTCATTACTTATATTCCGAAGGCGTCATCCTCCAAAGGCATCATCTTTCATGGCCTGCGGACTTCATGTCATGGCCTGAGGACTTATTTCATGCTTATCATGTTCCTAAGGCATCATAGTCTAAAGGCATCATCCTCATGGCCTGCAGACATCATATCATGGCCTAAGGATTTAATTTCTGTCTATCATGATCCGAAGGTGTCATAGTCTAAGGGCATCATTTTCATGGCCCACAGACAACATTTTCATGACCTGAGGATAAATTTGCGCATCATGGCCCTAGACATCATAGCCTAAGACATCATTTTTCATAGTCTTAAGGCAAACATTCATGGTCGATATGGGAAATTGCATCATGTTTACATTTTACCGCTTATTTTGATACATCTGCTCTAATCACTTTATTTAAGTCATATTACAAGTTATAGCTGTGCAGATTACAGACAAAGTCACCGTTTGAACAATTGTTCCCTTGCTTACAACAAAGGCTCCAAACTCTTGGCTACTCGCATTATCGTTTCACTACTCAGCTACCGTTCAGGCTACTATGAAGATATTGTTGGATTCAACTCGCTACTGTGACCTACTGATTCTACATTTTTAGGCTAGTCCGCCTTACAATGCGACATTTAGGCTCATCGACCTTAAAACGACATTTAGGCGTGTCCGCCTTTTAGGACACTTAGGCTCGTCCGCCTTAAAACGACGTTTAGGTTTGTCCGCCTTACAAAGGATGCTTAGTTTTTGATTTTGCAGGTGTGATCGATCTCTCTTCTCGTCTCTCTATCATGACCTTCTCGCTTCTCCACCTCTCTCTTCTCGCTACTCTAATCTTATCCATTCAAGCCGATATCGTGCCTTCCGAATACCTTAGCGCTCTTTCAACTTTTAAGAGTTTCTTTTGCTTTTGAATCTAGAACTACACACGACCTGATTCTCGTATAACCAGAGATATGTAGGCGGCTTAATACCAAAGTCTCGGTCGTACCCTTTTTTCAACTCTATATCGTTTCAATTGATCCAACTGACATCTGTCGTCGGTCGGACAAAATCGGCTACTAAGTCAACGTTGGTTGCCTGACAATTCATTCCTCATTCTCAATCAACCAAGGGGCAGCTGTTGACACCCAATTTTGACCGACCTTTAACCAATTTTAGGAATGCTATTCGATTAAATACGTATTTTAAATTTATTTAAAGTTTAGAATTTTAGCTGATTTTGCATGAAAATTATATATTTTACTTTATAAAATTATTGTAAATATTATAAAATTATTAATAAATGTTTTAAAACTTAAGTGATTTTTTTAATTATAAAATATATTATAAAATTTATAGTATTTTAATTGGATAGCATTTCTTTAATTTTCCTCAAAATCATTTAAATTGTAACCCATTTTATTCTAATTTATTTCAATTCTAGCCAATCCAATTCAAATCTTATTTCAATTATAACCACTCTTTCATTTCAATTCCAGCTAATTTAATTTCAATTTTGGCCATTCCGTTCCAATCCAATCTGATTTTAAGACTTCTTCTTTTAATCTCAACCATCCATTAATTCATTAAATCCAAGATTTAATCTTAGCCCTACATCTTAATTGATTCAAGGGTCTAGATTAACCCATCTCTACATCTAAAAGACTCCTAAAAAACCTAAATTTTTAATCTACTTTCTCTCCTTCTCCTTGGCAGCCGGCGACCCTCTCTCTCCCCCCATTTTTTCTGGCGTGAGCCAGCAGCTGCTGGCAGCCATCGTTTCTCCCTCTTTCTCTCCCCCTTCTTCCCATCTCCGGCGCCTCCCTCTTCTCCTCTCCCTCTCTCCGATCGTCCCTCGTTCCTTCCCCATTTCCCTTTCTCTGTCTCCCCCTTATCCTTCTCCTGTTCTTTTCTTCTTCTTTGCAGGGACATCAACGGACGACTCCGAGCAGCCGGACAGCAACAGCAGCCACAACTCCGGCAGAACCCCAGGCCACCAGCATCTCCAACCAATGACATCAAGCCAGCAGCTCGGCTAGAGGGCGATAGCGACAACACCAACTGCTCAAACTGAGGCTCAAATGCCTGTGATTTCGTACCAAAATGGATCTCCTCAGATCCGTGCAGGTTTGTTTCCCTTTTTATTTTTTCTTAATGGTGTTCATAAGTTATCAACAGTTTGTTACCCCTTTTTAATTATTACCTCATCCATTTTCTTATTGATGATCATAATTTATCAATATTAACAATATGTGTAAATGTGCGTGAACTGTACTAGTGTTGATTTTGTTTAATCTTGCAAACTTATTTCATTATTTTGATGACTTTAGTGTTATATGTTTAGGCCTGTAAATGGATATTAGTAATGATACCAATTTTAATACTAATGAATTGTTGACTCCGGCTAATTCGACTTCTGATTCACTACAAAATCTGTCCGTTAGTATTCAAAATTGATTGCTCACTGATCTTTGCATATTTTCAGTTCCTTAATTGATAAATTGTCTACCTAGCTTAATTATATGGTAGACTATTTTGGTAATTAATCTAATTGATTTGAAGTGTAATTATGGCAAAGTGTGATTGCTCTTGATCTTGTTTCCCCTCTTGCTGGTAAAAAAAAATATATTGCTATTCTTTATGGAGTGTACACATAATAAGCATTGTTATAAAACCTTATGTTATCATGGTAAGTTTAATTAGTATTTATTTGCATAGATTGTCGATTGTTTAATTGATTCAATTTGCTTCTTAATTGACTCTTCTCTTGTTATTAAGGAAAATATATATTACTCTTCCTAATTTATTTTTACTTGTTTATATTTAGTAAATAATATATCTTTAATATTTTCTGATTTTTGGCTCTCCTTTTGCATAAGGAAATTGTGATTAATTGATTCCTTTAAATATTTATTTTCCTTATATGTTCCCCTCCCTCTTGCTTGCTTAATTGAAAATGGATTACCTCTTGCTTGCTTAATTGAAAATGGATTATTGATGCTAAAGAATTTTTATTACCTTATATGAACTTGGACAGATCTTATGGGTTGGTGAAATAATTGTGCCTATTATTTTATTTACTAATGTTAATTGATTGTAATTACCTTTATTGAAGCTGGTTGGATTCTTACCTATTTTATTTTGGTTGAGCTCAAAAATAAATAAATAATTTTGTGGATTTAGTTGGTCTTTTGGATAAGAAAAATGTTATAATAATTGGATGCCATATATTTCATTCCATGTTTGCTTATTTGTCTGTTAAATTGTAATATGTGATGAATATTTGTCTTACTTTATTATTTTTTTCTCTTATTTATTCATTTTGTTTGCCCGGTAATTGAATCCCTTCTTCCTATTTGAAAATTATATAGATTCCTACTTGCTTATTTCAGGAAAATAATAATTCTAATTTTGGCTCTCTTAAAATAACATAAAAAAGATATTTATGGATCTCTTTTTCCTTATTTGTAAATTGACTGATTTTCTTACTTGTTTCTATATGGTAAAAAAAAAAAAAATTAAAATAAATCTGATTTGGTTCTTCATTATTTAAGGAAAAAATAATTTTACTCTTCCTAATTTATTCTTTTGCTTATATTTAGTAAAGATAATAATGATTTTTTATTTTTTATTTTTGCTCTCCTTTTCAATAAGGAAAATGTGACATAATTGGCTCCAAAAATATATTCTTTCCTCCTATATTATGCCTCTTTGCTATATAAATAAGACCCCCTCTTTTATTTATCATTCACTCATCATTCCCTCATTCCCTCTCATCACAAGTTCTCTAACTCTCAACAATCTCACATCTTGATTTTTACTCACTTTTCTCTCAAATTCTCATTCACTCTCTCATTATCTCATTGCTCTCTCTCTTAAAATACTAAATATTACTCCACATTCCTGAAAAGAAGTAAGAACTTTAGTAAAACTTTGCATCGTTCTTTAGAGTATTGTTGTGTTGCGGTTGTAGATTGAAACCTTGCTAGATACTTCATTGCTGATAAAACTTTTCTGCGTAATTGGTTAGTCTTCTTTACTATTTTAAAGCTTGTTTTGCATAATTATCATTGTTGTGTGTTCGAAACAACAAGGAAGCATCCAAGTTAGTTTCATTATCTTTTACGAGTAATAATATAATCATGTTTGTTCTTTATCTTTTCTTGTGTGTTATTTACATATATATGAGAGTAATTGGTTATTATTTGGTGTTACAATTATTTCTCCATTGTATATGTATTACATTACCTCTTCTAGCAGGTTTTGAACTTAGAGTTCAAGATGTCGAAGATTGGCCTAGAAGAAAATTTCGAACGAAGCTATTTATTTTAATATGTATACTTGGTTCATATTTTGTAATATTTGTAAAACTCGCTAACCATATATATGATATATTTTGGGGATCGCCTAAAGGGAGGGGGAATCATATGCTAATTTGCAAACTTATTTGTGTTAGAAAGCATGCCTATAAGATTTTAATTTGTTTGAAAAAATGACCTTAGATTTGACTAAAAAAGAATAAGAAAAATAAAATATCTTGCTTGATCACTTGGCTAATCTTGTCTAATTAAATGATTGAAACTAATTCTATTTTAATATTATTTAATTGAGTTATGACTATAGATCTCTCCTTGATTTGCTAGAATTCGTGTCCATATTTTAATATGTCTATAGGATTTTACATCACTTGGAAATAATTTAAAAAAAAATAAAAAGCATGCCTAGTTGTTGACTCAATGTCTTGATTTTTCGTTATTATTTAAATGAGTATGTCTAAAAAAAAAAAAGAGTAATAATAATATGTTTTGTCATTTGCTCTCTATCCTAAAAATTTATTTTATTCATCTAATAAAATGACTGCCTAAGAAATTTTGCTGTATTAATCATAATTTGATTTCTAATTGTTGTTGTAATTATCTTTAAGCTTAAAAATGTATTTTTCGGCATTAGTAATTGATATTTAAATTTGTCACTGTTTTAAAAAATAATTTTCTGTATTAATAATAGATCTGTCACTAAAAAGTATTCTTTTGTACTAGTAATAAATATATTGTTGTCCTTAAAACAATTTTATGCCTAAAGCAAATAAAGTTTAAAATATTTTTCTGCCTTAAACAAATAAAGTCTTTTGTTATAAATGGTATTTGCTGCCTTAATAATTAAATTTACTACTATTTAAAATATATACGCATGTGGGATCACTATCTTTGCTACTTGAAAGTCAAGAGATAAAAACTTTTTATTAATTTCTGCTTTATTTAAATTAGTTCAACATTAAAATCTATATCCATGTTATAATTTTTGCCCTCATAATTAATTTTTTGTTATTATAACTTTGTATGCTCACACACTTAGCATGAAATCTTTCACAATTATGTGTTGTTGCAAGCATGCCTAATTGATTTTTAGAGGCCAAATTGAGACTTGTGTTGCTAAAATGACCGTCCTGTTTGCCTTGTTTGTTTGATTTGTTGTCTAGGAGGGCCTTATATTT